>JAFIRS010003611.1:0-124568 GCA_018342105.1 Gonioctena quinquepunctata | reverse complement strand
TTTCTTTGATTCCCGGTGCCTTTTTATTGATATAGAGTTCAGGCGAACGGTATATACTTCCCAATAAACAACCTGTGTTCCCTGGGTGTTAGAAAGAAGGTAATGTCCGTTAACTTCAGTGCAAATAAATTCTTTTATAACTTGCTGCTAATACCCAACAAAATTGTAGTCTTTCGAGCAACTTTTCAACAAAGGACTAATCGAGTATAGGTTTTATATACTAGAAGCGTCCTTAGCGTCCTAGGCTAATTATACGGAATAACGAGTTGCTCCAAACCAGTGGCGTTACCAGAGGGTTAATCTTTGGATAACGAAACACCTGTTATGCCACGTAAACACAGAGAAATTTTTCTACGATACAAAACAACGTAATATTCTTGATAAACAATAAAGGTCAATATGGACCACCTGCTAGACTGAAACAGCTGATAAGCATACGATCGTAAAACCATACGTTGTTATCGGGAGACAAATAAAATGCTTTTAAAAATAATTACCAAGAAATATCCCTTGTAGACCGGACGCATAAATCATTCAACTAGAAGCGTAAACCACGATTATTGATTGCTACTGGGTACATTCCCAGCGAGATAAGAAACTCAGTTTTATTTACTACCGAAAAAAAACATATCCATATTCTAACACCCGTCTAGACGCCATAAATTCACCGCGTATGACAGAAACAAAACAACCCATTAATTATTTTTATTACGACTTCACAAACAACCTAAGCCCCGCCTACTAGCTCCCGTGCGGACGACACTATAAAAGCGTGAGCTTCATGTCAATATTCAATTCAAAGTAGTTCGATTTGGTATTCCACAGTGAACACGAGAATATGCCATTCGCAAAAGTTAGGTTAAAAAGTCAGTCTAATTACAGTATCGTGCAATAATAATGAGAGTTTCCAAACCGGTGTAGTTAACTTCAGCAAACATAGAAACTCAGCCGATTCAAATCAAGTATTGCAGCTCCTAGTAAAAACACGAGTGAACAGTATAGTTTCCACAAATTGTAAAAGCTTCCAAAACAGAGATAATAACGGGATTTCAGCAATTTCAATGGTTCACGATCACTTAGAAAAACCTTAACTGTATACGAATATACCGGACGAATTAATTAGAATAACCGATTGACGCGGGAGAAAACGAATAATAAAGTCTAATCTAATTGCCTTTTAAAACTACATCCAGTGAATAAGTGTTAAACAGGGTGAGTCTCATGTTTGTTTTTCTGTATTTATGTTTATGGCAAAACCCAACCCATTAAAATGTGTATGTGTCTATAAAGTATGTCCATAGTTTCAAGATCACCAAGTTTTCAAAAAGAGAATTATTGTTAGTCGTTTGCAGCACTTGATTGCAAGATTTCTTTTAGTAAAAGTATTTCTATTGAGAAGCCCATTGCAGAATTATCTGCCAATACGCTACATTAGTTTGCATTGTATGAATATTGTTGTTCTATCATTCGTCCATAGACGATTGAGAGAATTGTGTGAAGTTTTATTAAATATATATATACATTTTATCATTTTATGGGTGCAGTTCTTTATTTATTTTCTTTTATGAATAACCTTTCGGATCTTTCTGAACGGTAGTACTTCCTGAATAAACAGCCCATGTTCCGGTATTTAAGAGAAATGAAATCAGATCTGAGCCGCTCCAGACCTAGTTTCAGTATCGACCTTCTTCAGACAGTCGATTGCTCTTAATACCGTTTTTCCAACCTAACGAATAACGTCTGGTATTACAGGTGTGGTGGGTTAGTTCACAACACCCGTAGTCAGGCAAAACAATTGGTGGTCAGGTGTGGGTTTTCACAACACCTGTATAGCCCAGAGTAAAACAATTGATGTCAGGTGTGCGAGTAATAATTAAGGAAGTACATTAACGCATATATGATATTTTCCACAGAAAAAAAGTGTCAAACAAAATTGAAGTTGAATTTTTTTTAATAAATATTTTATTTTTATTTTTACAAATAAGTGTCAGTGGAAAAAAGACTAATTTGAACAGAAGTAAATGAGTAGAAAAATTGTGAAAATAGTTTAGTATAATATCGTTGTTATTTTGCAAAAACGATATTGGGAAAATAAATAGATATAGCGTTTATACCGATCAAAAACTCAGGAAGTATTCGAAAAGGCAATTGAAGTTTTATTTTCAATCAATGGAGATTTTTATCAAAATAATTAAATCATGGAAACTCAGACAACAGTGCCGTGGGTTAGGTATGAACCGCAAATTAGTATCACTTTGGATAATATTCCTTTTTATAATGGTACCACAGAAATCAAAGATTTTATTCGTGAAATTGAAGATTTGGCAGCTGTAACAAAATGGACAGACAGTCAAATAAGTTCTATAGTTAGATTAAAACTGAAAGGCATCGCTAGATTATTTATTGAAGCAGAAGATGAATTACAAAATACCGACAACTGGCAATTAATTAAAAAGGAATTATTGAAGCAGTTTAGAAAATTGAAATTACCTGGAGAAGCACAAAAAGAATTTTTGAATTGTTATCAAGAAAAGAATGAATCAGTTAGGAATTTTTTCATAAGATTAAAAATATGTGCATCAAAGATAAGGCACCTCACAGGAAATAATAGAATTGACAATGTATTAGAGCAAAAATACGAGCAAGATTTATTGGTACAATTTGCAATTGGATTGTTAGATCCTGTTAGAAAAAAAGTTTTATCTGAAAGTCCTGTCAGTTTAGAAGAAGCCATCAAATTAGCAGAAAAGGAAGAATTAATTGAGCAAATTACGAATACACCGAATATGAATTTCAGAACTTTCAATGCGAATATAATATTGTGCACACATTGTAACAGAAAAGGTCACACAGCAGGAGATTGTTATATGATAAATTGCGTATGCCTAACATGTCAAAAATTCGGACATATGTCATATCGTTGCCCAAATAGAAATAGTTTTCAAAATAAGAGATTAAATGATTCAGGAAAATGGTTTTCCAACTACGCTAAGGAAAAAAGATTTAAAAAATATGGAAAAATGAATAAATATAGAAAGAATTTTCTAACAATTCGAAAGAAAATAGATTTCAATCTCATAGAAGCAGGAATGAACGAGGAAATTTTAGGAGAATAAATTATAGAAAGCAAACAGGAAATAGTTATGGAAAAAAGGCAAAATATAACAGGAATTTAAATGGAATGGCAGCTTTCAACAAGCCTCAGATGAAGGTTGCCGGAAAAACTATTTAAATAGTGCGAGGCAAGAGGAAAATATACTAATCGACGATGAACAGAAAAATGTAATTAGTTTGGAAGTAGCAGGAATTTTGAGGCATATATCCATAGATATGAGATCTCCAGTATCAGTGGTTCATATTAATATTGTTAGAGGTATGAAATGGAATTATGGTTTGCCTTATCACCTCAGAAAAAGACAAGGAAATTTCACTCAGTATATTGGCTCGGTTATATTGCCAATCAAAGTAAAGGAAGGAAAAGTTATTGAACATGAATTCTTAATAGTTGAAAATGATCATCGTAGTACTGAAATAACACTGGGATTAGATTTTTTACGAAAATATGACTGCAAATTGATTGGAGAGAAAATCAAATGCATTTATCAGGGGAAATTATCGAGTTGAAAAAGAAAATCCAACACATATGCCAAACGAATCGGGATGACGAACAGAGGAAGTTGCAAAAGAGATTTGAAGAAGTAGAAAAACGATTGAGAGATGTCACGATCATGATGAACGATTGGATGAATTCTGTAGAAAAACTAGAATTGAAAAGGGAGGGCCCGCCCAAATCAATCCGCGAAGTATTCTTAAACAGAGTTTCATGCCATGAAACGAGATGTACAACTTCGAATCAAATAGGGATATCAGGGACCGGTGATTTAATTGTGACACCAGGTTTAGAAAAAACAGTTTCAAAGATGTCAGCCACTGGTGATTTAAAGGAGACGCTAGTCTGCAAAGAAATAGTTGAAATTGAAGAATATGGAAAATCGTCTGAACAAGAGAAAAGCGAAACATGCGTTTAAACGAGCAACAAGAGAGAAGAGAGAATTTAGAAAAGTGCCACCTATGGAAAATGGAAAACCGACGCACTCTGTACATTAGGACCGATAGTCACAAGTGACAGTCGACAAGTGGAAATGCCTACGCATAGGTAATACGAGCATTTCCTACCTGAAGGAACGGAGATGTAACGGAACATTGCCCATACAGCACTACAGCGAGGATGAAGAAAATTATAGTCAGAAAATGGAAAAAGTTGGTATGAAAGCTTTTGAAAGTGAAAATATTCCAGGAAGTAGCCAGACATATTCAGGGAGAACGGAAATTGCAACGGTTAATGCATCAAGGAATCGAAGGAAGGTGATAAATGTAGAAAATAGTAAATCATTGGAAGATAGTTTGAGAGATAGTTACGAATCACCCAAGGGAGATGCTCTATCCACCAGGAAGTTGGAATCTGCCAAGCACCTAGGAATAACAGTCGCCAAAGATAAGACTTTTTCTACAGTCGTAAATCACAAGGATGAAAATGTCTTGCCTAAGGACAAAATTCTACCGCCCAGATTTTTGAATGTATGTAAAGTTCAAGCAAAAAGTATAGTGAACTCCGAAGATACGAAATTACTGAGTATTGCAGAAAATGGATTTTTAACGCCGAGAAAACGAAGCATAGGAGAAGATTTTAATATAGATACGAAAGTAAAGAAAGCAATTAACCCCGAAGTGAAAAAGATTAGAACTTTAGCCAGACAGAAAGGAAAATCTAATTTAAAAAAGACATCGCACGTTAATTTTGAACTCCAACCAGTGAAAGAAACAGAGAGTCAAATAATAAACGATGATCGATTCAACAAGTATATGAATGGAAGCGTTCGACAAGCGACACAAGAAAATGAGGTAAAATTAGATCAAGTTTTAGTACAAACTAAAGAAAATATGCCAGATGAATTACCAATAGTTAATGCCGAAAATATAGAAAAATGTCAGCCAAGTGAAATGTCCAAAGAAAATGAAGAAAGCATTTCTGAAAATAAATTCCCCCTTACACAACCCATGACACGCGGCACTGTTCAAATGACACCCATGAAAAATTTGGTTCAATCAGTTAAATATCAGTAAACAAGGAAATTTTCAGTATGCACCAGAATGTAGGAACGTATATATAGTATGGTAATTTTATAGTTTTAGCAGACTGCAAAAGACGCAGAAAAATTGAAAAAAAATCCCTGAAGGTAAATTTGCCAAAGCATATTTATAGTTACAATGGACTTGTAAAAATTGGAATGAATAATAATACGAAATGCCCCGATACTTTAATGAAAAAAAAAACGGAACTAAATTGATTGTATCATAGTACGGGAACAAACTGAAAAAAATATATAAGAGAATCAACTGAAAACGTGAAACGCGAACAGGGACAATTTTAGCAAGTGTTTGGATGTAAAATAACGACAGTAAATTCCCCGGAAAATTCAAGCAAAGCTATTTTGAGACGGATATAGTTCATTACAGGTCATAGAAAAAACGAAGAATGGTCGATAGAACTGAAATGAAACACTGTACGGATTACAGGCTATAAAAAACCACAAACGCGATATGTTATGAAAATTAATGCCAATAGAAACAGTTATAGAATATCGAATCGCCGAGTTACATAATACAGATAAATAATATAATCACGATTTCCGGAAAATGTGTTTACGGATTGGTAGAATATTCACACTAGAACATCGCGACGTTTATAATTGTACAGTACCTAAATAAATAATGATAAAATTTACTAACCGCGCATATAGGGAAGGTTTTGACAGGAATATCGTGGACTATTATTGTTGAAACCCAAGAAAATATCTCTGAACAAACAGCAGTGGACAATCCAGCATGGCGAAGCGAAATGATGAGACCAGCAGATTCCTAGAGCAGTGCGAATTCACAGTGTGGTTTGAGTTCAAGCACTCCGCACAGAATTCAGTGGACACAATTCACCACACAAATCACCTGTGTTAATGGTACCGCACAAATATGATTCCCAGGAACGAAGATTTTTAAACGAATGAATTACCACCGTTTGACCACCGGAAACCGAACACCATTTACAACATTACGCCAACGAATGCACTTGCCACTGAAACAGAAAACACAGGCTGTGTTATCTGTCTAGCTCCCGATACCGACTACATATCACGGATCACTGACTCGAAAATTGTATGGAAGGCCCTAAAATCCCCAAAAGCCAGATGGTTAGAGAAGATAAAGAAGGAACAAATAGTCCCGTACCGCTGATACGTACCCTTAGCCAACCAGCGGCGTAGCAGAAAAAATTTCCCAGAGGATCCAACGGCTAGAGTTAAATTGATGCCCACCGGAATAGAAGTGAGAAAATCATCTCGTTGAAGAAAGCGAGGACATACTCTTACAGTATGGAACTTACCCCATGGAAGAAAGAGACTTTATTGTGTGTTTGCATGATTATTTGCATGTTATTTTTAAGAAAATTAGACTTAAGTAGCTGAGAAGTGAGGTTAATAAATGTGGGGATAGACTATAATTATCCTCTAGAAGATGTAAAATAGTAGTCTATTGTAATTGTCACAGTAAGACTTATAAAATTTGCCGATAGAATAGGATTACCCTTCAGCAAGTTAAAACATTTTGCTTATTGTTGGTGAACGTGATGTTATTTTGAAAAAAAAAAAAATTGAGTTTGTCAAATCTTTTTTGTAGAGGGTTGGGACGAAATGTTATGCCACGTAAACACAGAGAAATTTTTCTACGATACAAAACAACGTAATATTCTTGATAAACAATAAAGGTCAATATGGACCACCTCTAGACTGAAACAGCTGATAAGCATACGATCGTAAAACCATACGTTGTTATCGGGAGACAAATAAAATGCTTTTAAAAATAATTACCAAGAAATATCCCTTGTAGACCGGACACATAAATCATTCAACTAGAAGCGTAAACCACGATTATTGATTGCTACTGGGTACATTCCCAGCGAGATAAGAAACTCAGTTTTATTTACTACCGAAAAAAAACATATCCATATTCTAACACCCGTCTAGACGCCATAAATTCACCGCGTATGACAGAAACAAAACAACCCATTAATTATTTTTATTACGACTTCACAAACAACCTAAGCCCCGCCTACTAGCTCCCGTGCGGACGACACTATAAAAGCGTGAGCTTCATGTCAATATTCAATTCAAAGTAGTTCGATTTGGTATTCCACAGTGAACACGAGAATATGCCATTCGCAAAAGTTAGGTTAAAAAGTCAGTCTAATTACAGTATCGTGCAATAATAATGAGAGTTTCCAAACCGGTGTAGTTAACTTCAGCAAACATAGAAACTCAGCCGATTCAAATCAAGTATTGCAGCTCCTAGTAAAACACGAGTGAACAGTATAGTTTCCACAAATTGTAAAAGCTTCCAAAACAGAGATAATAACGGGATTTCAGCAATTTCAATGGTTCACGATCACTTAGAAAAACCTTAACTGTATACGAATATACCGGACGAATTAATTAGAATAACCGATTGACGCGGGAGAAAACGAATAATAAAGTCTAATCTAATTGCCTTTTAAAACTACATCCAGTGAATAAGTGTTAAACAGGGTGAGTCTCATGTTTGTTTTTCTGTATTTATGTTTATGGCAAAACCCAACCCATTAAAATGTGTATGTGTCTATAAAGTATGTCCATAGTTTCAAGATCACCAAGTTTTCAAAAAGAGAATTATTGTTAGTCGTTTGCAGCACTTGATTGCAAGATTTCTTTTAGTAAAAGTATTTCTATTGAGAAGCCCATTGCAGAATTATCTGCCAATACGCTACATTAGTTTGCATTGTATGAATATTGTTGTCTATCATTCGTCCATAGACGATTGAGAGAATTGTGTGAAGTTTTATTAAATATATATATACATTTTTAACATTTTATGAGTGCAGTCCTTTATTTATTTTCTTTTATGAATAACCTTTCGAATCTTTCTGAACGGTAGTACTTCCTGAATAAACAGCCCATGTTCCGGTATTTAAGAGAAATGAAATCAGATCTGAGCCGCTCCAGACCTAGTTTCAGTATCGACCTTCTTCAGACAGTCGATTGCTCTTAATACCGTTTTTCCAACCTAACGAATAACGTCTGGTATTACAGGTGTGGTGGGTTAGTTCACAACACCCCGTAGTCAGGGCAAAACAATTGGTGGTCAGGTGTGTGCTTTTCACAACACCCTGTATAGCCCAGAGTAAAACACACCGGCCTGAACGTCGTTTAGCCGGGGTGGAGATAATGAGTATTCCTAAATAATAGTTGGGGATGTAACATTAGGATAATTATAACTTTTTAATAAACACATTAATTTTACAAGTCAGCGTGGACTTTTCATTTTATGAAGACATCTTGATTTTAGCTAGTGAATTCCGAACCGTCGCAGAGGGTCCCAATCCACTATATTTAGAATTCTCCAAAACTTTTAGTCGGAAGATTGTAATCTCATGGGAAAATTTGTGTACAAAATATATATGATATAAAAAATGAATATAAAACTAATAATAAAAATATTTGACTTACTAGTTACTAGATAAATTACAATCACAAGTTGAAAAAAATTATTACAATGGTCAAAGGTAGTTCAGTGACGATACGAGTTAATTCATACATATACGAGTCATTTTACCACGAAGGTAATTTGAGTTCTTGCGATAAGATAGTCGTGTTGTCTGCCAACATAGTGAACACCAGTTAATTTGCCCAAAAGCTGAGAGGTTCTTTCACTCAGATAGGACTCGTACCAATTGAAGCTTCGTCCTTTGAAACTGTAGTGATGAAGCTTACGTAACAGTCAGAAGCTTTAGATATGTCGCAAAACACTACAGCGCTCACTTCCATCAGACTAGAATATACATTTTTCAGAAAGCGGAAGATTGTATCTTCCGTACTTTCATTGGTTTTAAAGCTAAATTATGTAATTAATAATAATTTATAAAAGCATTATTCGCTCCATCATAGGATTTTTATCATGAGCAAACGTCCTTTGTAATTGTGGATCCATCATGTATTTCGAATTTCTCAAAATATTTTCCTTGTTGAAATTACTAGCACATACATATTTTTCTATTCCGATATCATCACTTATTGAAAGGATTTGTATATTCATAATTAACAATCAACTTATATTCCAAAATAAATATGGACAATAATGATAAACAATGGAATACACATACTTGTTGTCAATGAGATAACACATCAAATGCATTACAAATGTAGTGATCACCATTTAAATATATATATATATATAACATGTGAATGTTTCAATCAAAGGAATCTCGGAATGAATTTTTCAACTGATTATGAGTTTCATAATATATTTAATTCTAACAAAAAACATAATTATTTTATTGATTCTTTACTCGACGAATTATATGTCAAAAATTTAAATTACGTTTTTCTGATCATAAAGGAGAAAGAATTTGCTACTCTCAAAATATAATAACAAGTGCCACACGAGGCAACAACAAAAAAGTACATTTTTTACCTAATATAACTGTAAATTGAACAGAGGAGGATTATCCAACACTTCACATAATCTTTCGGGAAATTTTGGTATTCCTTTTATTCATCAATCTGTCCAAATTTATTTTGAAAAAGAAGTATTTAAAAAAGTTTTTGTGGAGTAGATACATCCATTCATGTCATTTGCTGAAAATTATACAAAACACGTAAGTTGTTTCCTGAGACACATCTGAATGGAATGAAATTTCAATATCTTGTACAGAGAAAATAAATAAAATTCAACTCAAGCAAAGCGGGATTGTCCAAATTAATTGTTGATACGGCTCCGTCGAGTTGAGTTTTGCCGCTTAGTGTTACCTACCTATGAACATGAATTTGAAGTCGTTCTCAAATACTTTCGGAGGTTCAAAGATCAAGAAAAGCCCCTTTCGGCTTTTATTTTCAGATAAAAAAACACATATTTCAGGGTTTTCGGAAATTCAACCCTGTAGGGGTTAAAAGGGGGATTGAAAGTTTGTATTGGAGTACCGTTAGTTTTCAATGAAAATTGGTATTCGAGGTCTTTGTTACAAATAAAAAATACAAGTTCAGTGATTTTGGAAATTCACACCATAAAGGGGTGAATTGAGGGGTTAAATGGGGATTGGAAATTTGTATGGGTGTTCCGTTAGTTTTTAAGTTAGGGTCATTGAAATTGGTATTTGAGGTCATTAAAATACTGTTATTGGAATGGTTGGAAAAATTCAATATTATACTACATTTGGGTATGATGGTTCATGCCTCCATCGCATTTACTGTGTACTAATAAATAAATGTAAGATTTCTATGGACATACGTGCTTTTCAACTCTTGAATTGATTATTCATTTGAAAATTGGCATATCTT
Source organism: Gonioctena quinquepunctata (assembly GCA_018342105.1). NCBI lineage: Eukaryota > Metazoa > Arthropoda > Insecta > Coleoptera > Chrysomelidae > Gonioctena > Gonioctena quinquepunctata. The sequence goes on along the minus strand of JAFIRS010003611.1, from coordinate 114,150 downwards.
GATGGAGCGATATCATTATTATACTTCAGATATTCAAAAATTTTCCAGATTTGTATCATTGTATCCAAAAACCAAATTATGAGATTGATGTCGATTAGAAAATTCAATTCCGTTCATTCACTTGATTCAAATTATGGGAAAAGTTCGTTGAAATCTCCGACAATATTTTCATTATTGATCATTGAATACAATTGATAAGATTGAAAATATGTTTATTTTGCTTCAGAATTCTCGAAAAATCAACATGTTCCATATATTTCATGATCTAATTTAAGTCAATCATGAGAAGAATTATTTAAGGAAATTTATTGTTTTCTATGTATTTGCGATGTACAAGAAAAATTGATTCAGATAGTGTCAGGAAAAAAATAAACCATAAACATATCCTAGTTTCAGCTTCTTCTCCCGAAAATAGAATTGAATGAGGATATTTTTCATTTCACTCTGATGTTTTTAGAGGAATTGAAGTGGAAGGAATTCATGTTACATAATCGTTTGACCTAATTTACTTCAATTTCATTTTCAATGTCGTTCAATGGTTCACGTCAGGTTTCACATGAAAAGTTATGCTAACTGACCCGCATATTACCTATTGGAACTAAAAAAAGAAAAAACAACAATCGAAAACTTTTGAAGTGGTGAATTTTGTAAAAAAGTAGCTTCGATTGCCGTATATTCGAATAATCGTGGCCAACTAATGAAATTGGTCTCTAAACTCATACAAGCCTAAATACTCAGTCCAGTCCAGTTGGAGGTATTTTTTCACCCATTATGATAATAAAATTCGGCCAAATGGTTCCTGTTCCTGAAAGGAAGAGAATAAACAAACTCTTCACTCAAATAAACTAGTGAATTGTATCGTTACTTCGAAAACTCCACTGAAACATCAGAACATCTGCTTTGGGGCTGCCAAGCGATGTTCTGCAGAAGGCCTTCAAGTAGTTTCACTGACGACTTCAGATATAAGGAACTCCCAGAAAATGAATACACTTGTGAAGGAGTCTAGGAAATCTGGGTACTGTAGAAAATATCTCATAAGCCAAGATATTGAGAGGCCTATAACTACAATCTCTATATAAAGCACGTAAACAATACGTCCTTATGTCGAAGTCATATAAATAAAATAGTACAAGGTACATTGCCATCGGGGAGCCTGTGAAACTGCGACTTGTTTATTTAACGAAGACATACGGATAATGGTTCACCTTTTACACACGTTTTGATGCTGTAGGCCAAAGATTTTTCAATATTGTCTAGTGTTATGCTGGAATTCAATAATTCGATTGTTCGTTGAAATGTTCGTGATAGCATCAAGCCCTCATCAGCTCAACTCATTCACACAATGATATATGCAAATGAATATAAACACAATTTCAATTTCGATATGGCGATCGTGATATTTAAATGTGACATTTAATCGATATAATAATATTCATGTCCTGTTATTGGTGGTGAATAAAAACAGTAAAATAAAAAGGTAAAAAAGAAAAAAAACGAACAAGTATCTAGGAATTATGGAGTAAAATGCTCTTTTAGAATTATCGAGTACATTTTGACAAGTAAAACGAAATCAGTCGATACAGGTTCTTCATATGATAAGAATGATCTATTTTATGAAAGTTATATATCACTTCACCCAAAAACATTACCCTAATAAGAGTTAGATTATCGCGTAACTGCCCAAAATGGCTATAATTTTGGAAATTGAATCCGTCAATATTTTTGCTTACATCAGAAATACTTCCATATTCACTATTTCCGATAGCAACTGTATAATTTTTTAATCTATTCTAGTTAATGATATATTATTCACCAAGGTTGAGAAGGATACTATTATAGCGCCAAATTAAAATCTTGAGGAGCAGAGCGACGAGTGATTTGAGGCGCGTAGGCATGGTGTATATATAATTTTTCCAATAATAGCAACATAAATTACTATTTATTGATACTTGCGCCCCAGAACATTCATATATCTATGATTCCGTTTGTTTCTGAAATCATGAAGCCTTGTCAAGAAATAGGCAATTATATCAAGCAGAAACAAATGAATGATTGATTGCGACTTGCAGTACTCAGTTGCACAGCTTTCAATTTTCAATATAGACCTTACTGGAGATTCTTCCTGGAATGGAATAGTTAGACCTATAACCTTCTGAAAGACCAAAGAAAAAATTCCTATAGTACTAGGTTCGCCTAGTGATGAAATGTTTTTATTTTATATCGACTTTGTTTCCAGAAAAATTATAATATGAGCAGGCAAAAAAAAGGTTCCACTAAATACCTTATGGGAAAAGTCTTTGATAATGGGATAGTGTAGAAAGCTCACCCTAATATGCCCAAAGAATGACTTATTAGCAGGATGTCAAGAATATAACAAATTCTGAGAATATTTCTATTATATAAAAAGAATAGTTTTTATTGTTGAATATCCATGTAATATTAATCCTTATATTAGATTCAATGGACCATACAATGCAAAAAATACAAACTCGAGTGACCTTGACACCAACAGGCCAGACGCTACGCTATGCTATTTTCCTTGGGATAAACCGAGTTTTGTCACAAAAATCGATGATTTTGGGATTTTTTGCTCCTACTGGAGCATATCACATATAGTACCAAAAATAGCACACTCGTTAATATCATTTCTCTCCAAAGAAAAATCATATATGACGTACATTGAAATATTTTCGATCAGGAAATATCATTTGTTTCTGCAAATCCGCTTTTGTCCCATTCAAAAATGGTTGATTACGAAAAATCACAACACATGTCGAAATCATTTAAACCTTTTTTTTCTTGAAAAAAAAACAAATAACTCAACAACCGTTAGAGCTATTTCTTTCCTTCTGATATCCACTCATATGGATTGGCATTTTCATGTTTGTAAGCACATTATCCGTTCATGCATCCGAGTGTTCTAAATTCTCGGTTAGGAAATATAAAATTTTCCTTTGTTACCTGAGGAATAGACATATCTCTCTTTTGTATGAACAGTAAGAACACTCGTCAAGGCTAAATTACAAAAGCCAATAAAAGATATGCATAAGAAATCATAAAAAATTTAAATTTAACGTTAGACGGCAATAAGCCATAGTCACAATTCATCAACTTTTCGTTTCTAACTATGTTCAACCGGCTCAGACATCGGTAGAATATCAGAAAATTTGAGTTACTATTACGATTAGTCCTGTAGGATCTTTTTCTGAAACTTTCTCAAATTTTAACGGAAATACTTAATGAATATAAGATTTCCGTTGCACATTCGAAAAATATATTTTTCAAACCAATATTAAATCACCTCCAGATGGGAGCCTTGGAAAATATACGTCGTACGGAAATTTCTTGATTTTGCACACGGCACGAGCCAGCGAGACGGGTTTTTCTCATCCGTGAGAACTCGTACATCAGTTATTTCGCTATATGTACGAAATTCCATGTTGATTATTGTAGAGCGTGTCTCGAACAGAATTGTGGTAGTTATAATTCCCAAAAAATGAATTCATACATGCAAAGTAACCGCTAGGCGAGTCACAATCCAAATAAAATAATTCTAGACGGTCGGAAAGTATATCCAGCCGTTTGGCCAAACACAGCGCTCAGCTTCACTACTCCACCCCTGCTAGAACGGACAGAACGCGATTTATAGATATGGGCAAAAATTCTCAAGTGGTACTCTTCTGAGACACGGTCGCAGACAACCCTGTCCACCCCTTCACGGAGAGAGGACTCATTTACATGAACAGCAAAAAGGCAGGAGCTCTTGCCGACTCCTTCGATGGAGAACGAGGCCCTCCTCACAGACAAGGTGGAAGAAATGGAGGCCCACCTGAGAAATTAAGTCAGAAGGATCAGACGAACAAACGTCACAAACCAAATACTGGACCCAACAACCTCAAACGAAGTGAGAAACCTCATCAGGATATTAGCTACCCGCAAAGCACCAGGACCAGACCAAATCTCAAATTGGACCCTCGAAGCCCTACCAAGAAAAGGAATCGCCGCCCTGACATAAGATGGAAATAAGATAGTCATCATGATCCCCAATCACAACAAGAATCACACACCCTGAACATCATTCCCGATAAACAGTTCGGATTCCAAGAAGGACACTCCACCAAAATGCAGGTCCTCAGAGTGGCATTTGCAACAGCAGGATTCGACCTGGGCAAAGGACTCCTCACAGGAGCTATATTTCTGGATGCCTCCAAAGGCTTTCGACAGGGTCTGGCACGATGGACTAGTGACCAAAATGATGGATTTTGGCTACCCCATACCACTGGTGAAGCTGATAGACTCCTTTCTGAGAGGACGTCAAATCCAATGCAAAGTTGGCAACGAGTGTTCTCAACGGAAATAAGCCTGGCCTGGCAGCAGGAGTACCGCAAGGAGCATTCCTGTCCCCACACTTGTTCTCAATCTACACATCGGACATAACAAAACCGAAAAACAACTACAACAAGTTAGCACTCTACGCTGACGATACGACCCTGGTTGCCAGATCCATTGAAGCGGCAGCGGTAACCCATAACTTGCAACCACAATCAGATAAGATATAGGACTGGTTCAATCTGTGGAGGATTGAGACAAAACCAAGGTTACTCTCCACCATGGACAGACGGAGCCAAGTACCCTAGACAAAAAATTCACCTTCAGGCAACACGTGACAAGACGGATCGGCATGGCAAAGGCATTCGGGCATAAACTCAATCTCCTGATCAGACGCAGATCGAACATGGATCTGCACTTGGAAACTCATATCATCGTTCTTCTTCCTATCATTCTGTATGCATCTGCAGCATGAGGCCAATGTGCGGGAACATACAGAAACAGGATACATCAATTCATGAATGCCTGTCCCCGCTCCACGATACGTTCCAAATAGACTAATCTACCAACATGAACATCAACCACATCGACACTCATCTCAGATAACACATGGAAACCACAGAAACCCAAAACTTCAGGGCTTACACGCAGACCTGAACCTTGACGATACTAGGTTCCGGGGAAGAGACAAATACACGCAACCACTCTACCGCCGGGAGTGGCACTCCAACGTGTCAGTTGAGTAACCAATCTCAAATTATAAAAACGTTAGTTCTCATGAACACCACACCCTACACTCACGCATCCATCAGGTATATCACCACCATGCACATACAGCAAGTCAGGAAAACACACGCTACACGACATCAAGGGGTTTGAAGCACTCGGAGGCTGACTCATTGCCAGAAGAGGTACAATTTCCATCTTGCAAACGAGCCAATTTGCAAGTTGTGTGAAATACGGCTTCCAGTACATTCAAATATAGTTTTTGGTCAGACGAATCAGAATTCGATTTTTTCTTCGAGAGGATTTATTTTGGAGCCGGACATTTCCTTCGAGGATCTCAACGGCTCTCAACAAACATCGTTCTACGCGTCCTTTGTAAAGAGAAAATTGCTTTCATTAAAACGAAATGGGAATTCGTCATTCATTTTTATCTGGGATTCAACTTTGGCCCTAGACTAGTTGTATTTCCATACGAACAGACGCGAAGGAAGACTCATACGATACAGAGGAAATCTGACGCAGAGGAAACATTATTTCAGCATTCGATTTCCGAGGTCACATCTGCGATATCCCACAGCCATAAGGGATTGGTATTATCACTTTGTGCGCTAATCATATTTTTTTTCAGCATTACTAGTCGTATTCAGAGTTTGTTTATTTCATGTCAGGGAAGGCTGGGGCACAAATGATACCGCGGTTCAGGGACTGACTGGTAGCTTGCATTTACTTCTTGGACATAATGTCTACACCATGAGACGTTATTGATAGTCAGTGACGTCAGTCACTGCATAGTCGTGCTTGCGGGATTATTGGGGTATTGGTGATTTGCATTACTGTTTCCGCCACTGGGATTTCCTTCCCTTTCCTCTCTTAGGGACCCTCAAACTAAGAATGAGTCACTGACTATCATTCCCACCTTATGGTATAGGGTGGCCTTGTGAAATCTGCGATTTATAATAGGTACTCGTTCCACGAACTTGATTAGCGGGGCCCGGAGGAGTCGTCGAATGAAGTGCCAGTCCTAGTGGTGTGGTACGGCACCTGTAAAAGTGTACCTAGGGTCCATCCTTTCCTCTTACCTTCCCTGCGACCGCTCCCTTATCGATTAGGCAACCTATCCTTCGATTTTGCATCCTGAAAGTTAGGGCTAGGGCGGACACACCACCTGTCGATATATAGCACTTTTAAAACTTTCCTGAGTCATTCTTAGACTTAGTGCTTTCGTAAATTGGGAGATTTTGCTCTCAGTCAATCTTTCTAGTCGAATCAAAGATCGGAATAGCTAGGGACAGAGCGTAGGAAGACTCATACGATACAGAGGAAATCTGACGTAGAGGAAACATTATTTCAGCATTCGATTTCCGAGGCCACATCTGCGATATCCCACAGCCATTTAGGATTGGTATTATTACTGGGTGCGCTAATCATTTTTTTTTAGCATTACTAATCGTATTCAGAGTTTGTTGATTCCATGTCAGGGAATACTGGAGCACAAATAATACCGCGGTTCAGGGACTGATTGGTAGCTTGCATTCACTGCTTGGGCAAAATGTCTATACCATGAGACGTTATCAATAGTCAGTGACGTCAGTCACTGCATAGACATGCTTGCGGGATTATTGGGTTATTGGTGCATTGCATTACTGTTTTCGCCGCTGGGATTTCCTTCCCTCTTTCCTTTCCTTTCTTAGGCACCCTGAAACTAAGAATGAGTCCCTGATCTGTGATTTATAATAGGTACTCGGTCCACGAACTTGATTAGCGGGGCCCGGAAGAGTCGTCGAATGAAGTGCCCATCCTAGTGGTGTGGTACGGCACCTGTAAAAGTGTACCTATGGTCCATCATTTACTTTAACCTTTCCTGCAACCGCTCCCTTATCGATTAGGCAACCTTTCCTTCGATTTTACATCCTGAAAGTGAGGGCTAGGGCGGACACACCACCTGTCGATATATAGCACCGTCAAAACTTTCCTAGACTTAGTGCTTTCGTAAATTGGGAGACTTTGCTCTCAGTCAATCTTTCTAGTCGAATCAAAGATCGGAATAGCTAGGGACAGAGCGTAGGAAACCTGTGACACGAACTAAGAAGACCAAGAATTTTAGATTATGAGACACTGCACGAGTCGAACTCTCCTAGGGTAGGAGTTAGACCTTGTATGGAAATTTGTATTATATTTTGGAATGACCACGTACACGTAGTCAATGAAGCGTAAGCGAATAGGTCCGTTAGCCAATTGATCAATTTGTACCCCATCATTTCGAACAGTTGAAAATAACCGTGTCCTCAGCGAGCGCAAGTACAGAGTACTGCCCACAAGATAACTCTTTCCTTCGTAATGGGGGTTATCAACTCTTAGGAAATCTCGAACAGAGGCAAGTTGCGTATTTTGCAAGCCGGCGTGCAGGACTCGTCTCCGGCGGGGAAATACATTTTAATTATGAAAATAATTGGCATTCCGGGGGAAATCAATTCATCTTTTTTGCGAGTCACTTTTCTAATCTGTGAATAAGAATTCCGGACGAGCAGATGGAGGAGTCTGTGGTAGGAGGAATGTTCTCTGGAGGATGTTATGCTCGGAGACAGAATGTATTATCCACCGATGTGCGGGACAGGCAGATTGGGTGGGATCAGTGGTCCATATCCTTTCTGCCAAATACGCCAGCTAACCCTCAGCATTTTCAACAAAACAACAATCCATCCCAAAAAGAGTCCCACCGGGTACATTTTCCTGAGTAGACCGGTCCTCAAACACCCACCAAAATCTGTGGTACGGATCTGAGGATCCGACATGTCTAGACAAGGCAAAAAAGGATTATTTTCTGGTATCATATCGACAAGAAACATCACTGATTCAAATATCACGATAATAACAATTTCTATACAGTGCGGTCCATAGGTATGGAATAAATTAATTTTTAGCGTTATTGTGTATTTGTTTGAAAAACCTGAAACAGGTCGATTTCTATTGTCAATTTGATAATTTACAGTATGAATATATTACCCCCTTCTTGCACCCCCTGTGAATTACGAGTACCCCCTCAAAAAAATTAAATGAGAAGGCGGGTCGTGTGGAACCTTGTTCGAAAGGGATTTCCATTATATGTTTAGCAATATTGTTTTTCAAATTTGGTGCAATCATAACTGATGAAATTTATTTTGAAAATGTAAAATTTTGATACTTCACGTAGTATGAAGTAAATAATGCCACATAATGTTTCGGAAGTCTTTTTCAATTTATTTTTACATTAAATTAAATGTTCAAAATTACCACCATTCACTTCTTGACAATAAGCAAGTCGATCTTGGAATTCTCGTACAACATTTTGTCTGGTCTATTGAAATATACTTTTGATTTAAAATAAACCCATAAGAAATAATCGGGAATTTTCTTATCTGTTTTGCTAAACGCCAGGAAAAAGTCGTTCAAGACATCAAACAATCATTCACAAAACCCACATAAATAATGTAATGTCAATATAGTAGACTACTATTTTCATATTTAAGTTGCTGACACACGTCAGTGTATTGAAAAATATTTTCGTGTGTATTTGATTTAACTATGGCTCATTTATCCGAAACTCAAAGAATATACATTTTAATTATGATTGGATGCGGTAATAAAACAAGAACTCAAAAGGAAGTTTGTGAAATGTTTAATAATAAATACTCTGGTCAACACGTCTCACAGTATATAGTTAGCAAAATTGAAACAAAATTTCGTGAAACTGGACATGTAAAAACTATTCAAAAACTTACTTTTGATTTAAAATACTTTTGATTTAAAATAACCCCATAAGAAATAATCAGGTATTTTCTTATCTGTTTTGCTAAACGCCAGGGAAAAGTCGTTCAAGACATCAAACAATCATTCACAAAACCCACATAAATAATGTAATGTCAATATAGTAGACTACTATTTTCATATTTAAGTTGCTGACACGTCAGTGTATTGAATAATATTTTCGTGTGTATTTTGGAACGTAGTTCCTTATCGCGCGTTGCGAACGGGGGCTAGACGGAATAAATTAAGACCAAAAGTTGTAACGAGACTTTCGCTATCCGTGCGGCGTGCGCGTGTTTCTCTGTCTGTCTCTCTCTCTCTCTCTCTCTCATAGAAAGCAAGCCAGTTATTTTCGTTTCGTCTTTCTATTTCACATTGAACAGTGTGGTGTCGCGACGATTATTTTTGTTGAATGTATACAGGTTTTTGGTACATAATAAATAATAAAAAATAATAACAATAATGAATCCTGACAGTGTTTCTGCACAAGTTCCGGATATTGCTGATGGAGTTAGGTAAGTAGAGATTTCATACAAACAATAATAAATGCTTATGTATTTTTAGCAAGTACGCATTATAACCTCTCTTTACTATTCTGCTAACCAGTCATACGCGTTATAATCTCTCCATTATTGTGTGTTTAGCAAGTGTACGCGTCATAACTTTAATAAATTCAAAAGCAAATTATATTTTAATATTACAATATCAATGCGTATGTATTTAGCAAGCCGTGCGTGTTCTAACCTATAGGCTGTTGTGTTTACGAAGTCGAGAGAGTATATATATATATATATATGTATATATATATATATACACACTCTGTTGTGTTTACAAAGTCCCGCGCATCTATGACGTGTACGAAAGAATGGACAGACAGAGTGCATATATATATATATACAAATATATATATATATATATATATATATATATATATATATATATATATATATATATATATATATATAAATATTATTATAACTTAAAAAGAAAAAAATATTACAATTCCTTCACTAATTAATCGAAAGGACTTCGTTTCATCCGGGTGTCTCTTGACACCTCTCAAGTTTTTTTGATTTAACTATGGCTCATTTATCCGAAACTCAAAGAATATACATTTTAATTATGATTGGATGCGGTAATAAAACAAGAACTCAAAAGGAAGTTTGTGAAATGTTTAATAATAAATACTCAACACGTCTCACAGTATATAGTTAGCAAAATTGAAACGAAATTTCGTGAAACTGGACATGTAAAAACTATTCAAAAACCAGGTCGAAATGTTAAATTGGATGAGTAAAAAAAGTTAGATGTACTGTTAGCGGAGGAAAATCCGCATATGACAAGTAGACAACTTGCCGCCGACAATGATGTAAGTAAATCATCGATATTGAGAGCTTTATATAAAGAAAAATACCATCCTTATAAAGTACAGTTGGTTCAGGAGTTAAATGAGGATAATCCTGATAGAAGGCAACAATTCTGTGAATTTATGATGGACAGAATGGACGCAGATTTGCAGTTCATATAGAAAATTGTTTTTTTCTGATGGAGCTACTTTTCATTTGAATGGAACGATTAATAGACAAAACTGTAGATATTGGAGCAGATAAAATCCTCATTGGATGTGTGACGCTCACACACAATATCCAAAAAAAGTTAACGTTTGGGCAGGTATCATTAACAACAAAATTATTGGCCCTTATTTTTTGAAGGCACAGTTAATGGTGAGGTTTATCTAGATGTTTTGATGAACTTTTCACAGCCTACATTAAAAATACTTTTTCCTGACGTTAATGATCCAAATGCAATAGATAGATCAAGTTGGTACCAACAAGACGTAGCTCCACCGCATTACAAACGTATTGTTGGAGATTATTTAAATGAAGTTTCTCCAATAGGTGGATTGGAAGACGTGGAACGATTGAATGGTCCCCCGATTTGACTCCTTTCGATTACTTCTCATGGGGTTATTTAAAATCGAAAGTATATTTCAATAGACCAGACAATATTGCAGATTCAGAAGTTAGGATAACGGAAGAAATTAACAACATAACCCCTGGGTCCTACAAAATGTTGTACGATAATTCCAAGATCGACTTGCTTATTGACAAGAAGTGAATGGTAGTCAATTTGAACATTTAATTTGATTGTAAAATAAATTGAAAAATACTTCCTAAACATTCCTTCATTCTACGTGAAGTATCAAAATTTTACATTTTCGAAATGATTGCACCAAATTTGAAATAACTTGATATTGCTGGAAAGAGAATTAAAATCCCTTTCGAACAAGGTGCCACACTATCTAAAATTTTTGAGGGGATGCACATAATTCAGAGGGGGTGCAAGAAGGGGGTAATATTTTCATACTGTAAATTGTCAAATTGACAATAGAAATCGACCTGTTTCAGGTTTTTTTAAACCAATACATAATAACGCTAAAAATAAATTTATTCCATACCTATGGACCGCACTGTATATTGAAACTATATGTCGAATAATATTCCCGTCTATAAACAAGGTATTCATAGATTATGTGTTTTCGATCCCTGCTAAAATCTAGATTTGCTTTTCGAACAGGCAAAACAAAGAATAAAACAAATAATATGAAGCCAGTGGTTTGAACTTATGAAAGCTCCAGATATGTAGATTTGGGTGTAAGTCATCAGTGAAATGCGAAATAATAAAATGATAACAAAAAATGAATCGAAGAGAAACATCGCCATTTTCTCAAAAAATATAGGTTTCCTCATTGATGAAGATTGCCTTCTATAAAAAGTCAATATCTGTCTTTTTGATACTGAGCTCATGTTGCCAAACGGGTGAATGCCCGAATAGTTTGTCGTAGAAACATACCACTTGGACTGATTTTTTTTTCAAAATTTTTGACTCCCCACCCAGATAATAAAAACGTGCAACAGTATTTTATACATAATACCTTCACGACATTTTTCAATACTACTATTCCTCAACCTTTTATTCACGGATATCCACCGTTTCATGCACAGTGTGAATGGGATCATAGAGGACGAGACTTACGTCAAAATAAATTTATTTTTCCAAAGGTTTTCCATAATTAAGTTTTTTTATTATCAAAGAGGTGAATTTCTGAGAGTAACGGAAGGGAGCTACGACCCCCCTCATAACATTTCAATACATATAAAATGATTTTCAAAGGGAGTTTTGAGAGACTTTTTTCCGATTTTTTTTTTATAAAAATTTATGAGGGCCAGAGATGAATTGAAGCTTATGCCCAGCTCAGTTTTCCCATCGACAGGAGAATGGGGAACCACCAATGGGAAACGTGAGCAGGATTTAAGGGCCGTCGGAGCCCGAAAACCATTATATATTTTTTACCCTCTCCGGATCGAATAAAAATCGAATCCGACCATCCCGACCCCCCCACTTCGATATATATATAAATATATATATATATATATATATATATATATATATATATATATATATATATAAAATATATATATGAAATGCACAAATTATAGGTGTCACCTCTATAATTTTGTGCATTTCACATTTTCATACTTGCCGGTAGGTATTAGCACTATGAGATTTTTGGTACCACTTTGAGAAAGACCACCTGATGGTTGGGAAACCATGAAACAGCTGTAGTCGGATGGTGGCTTTCTTGGATTCGTAACAAATTTCTCTTTCTTTCTTTCTTTATATATATATATATATATATATATATATATACATATATATATATATATATATATATATATATATATATATATATATATATATACCGTGTGTAACAGGATCATGGTACACCCGCCGTATCTCCTTTGTTTCGAAGGTAATTGATTGAAATTTGGGATATCCCATAAACATAATGAGCGGCCTTTTTGACCTACAAATGATTTTTTTTTCACTTCCGGTTTCGCCGGAAGTGATACCAACTTTCGATTTTTAAATAGAACACCCTGTATATTATTACATTTCTGAAATTTGCATAATTTTCTGAATCCAATGATACCACATAAGTGACATTTCAAACGTCAATATTTTTGATATTTCAATTTTTAGTTTTCCATTTAAGTGTGCCATGATGGTTCCGATTTATTCCAATTCACCCATCTGATGCTAGAAAAATCGAAATCCCGTCAAAAATACTAAATTGCGTTTTTTATGAGCAAATAAAGTTAATCGTAATCGATTTTGGGGTAAAACTCAATTTTTTCAAATGGAACCATATTGGTACCGTGGTACCATTTATTAGTACACTTAATAAGGAATTTATTCATACCTGCTGATGAAATGTGCGACAAATACAATCAAAATTACAGCTAAAAGAAAATAAGAGAATACAATTACTTTGTTCTAATTTAATGCTAAGAAGTTACTCAGGTAGCTTTGAAATACAAAAAATGAACACAAAACATTACAACAATTGTTCGAAATGCTGCCCATTAACGTCAATGCACTTCTGAACTCGCATAGCTGTTTCTTGAAGAACGTTCGCTAATTGCTGGCCGTTATACCATTAATTGCGCGTCTTACTCGCAACTCCAGGTCTTCGCGGGTTGTAACAACGGTTGCATAGACAATGTTTTCAAATGGCTTCAAACAAAGAAATCAAGAGGTGTCAAATCAGGTGACCTTGGAGGCCATCGCACAGGACCATTTGTCGAAATTACGTTTTCTTGGAATGCCTGTTGAAGGTAATCAGTTACTATTCTTGAACTATGGGGAGGAGCTCCATCTTGTTGGAAATACATTACCTGTCGGAGATGGAAAGGTAATTCAGTTAACCTGTCCTCAATTTCATTTTGCAGAAGTCCTAAGTATCTATCTCCAGTCAAGCGTTCTTCAAATATTATTGGACCAATGATTCTACGACCGAGTATTCCAAGCCAAACATTGAAACCGAACCGCACTTGAAAGTTATCCTCCCTCAATAAATTTTAATTTTCTTGTGACCAATACCTTGTATTTTGTCGATTAAATAATCCAATATTTGTAAACCTAGACTCGTCCGAAAATAAAATCCTTCTCAAAAAAGCATTGTTTGGCTGCACATTATTCTGCAAGATCCAATTGCAATATTCCATCCTACGTTCATAATCATTTTCGTACAGGTGCTGGTGCAATTGATATTTGAAAGATTTATAATTATGTTTGTGCAAGATTCGGCTTACCGTTTGGTGACTAATTTCCAATTTAAACCCAATTTGCCTTAAAGAAACAGTCTTATCAACTTCTATTCGAGCTAAAACATTAATTTCCGTTCCTTCGTCAATGATAACGTTTTCTTCGGGATCTCTTCAGAATTGATTTTCAAGACGATTAAAATAATTTCTCGCTGGACATTGTCTATCAGGATATCGGTTGGCATGAAGGTTTCTAGCCGCAACGGCATTTTTTCTACATTCCCCATAAATAATTAACATGTCCACTTTTTCATCCCTTGTATAAATGTGGGGCATTTTGAATAGAAATAACAACAAATGTAAATACTTTTCCAATACACAATAAAAACACCGATAAACCAATACCTATTTATTTGACAATCTGAAGGAATAATTTCATTGTTTTCAAAGCCTCCTTAGTAACTGATTACCTTCAACAGGCATTCGAAGCTATGCGAGTTCAGAAGTGCATTGACGTTAATGGACAGCATTTCGAACAATTGTTGTAATGTTTTGTGTTCATTTTTTGTATTTCAAAGCCACCTCAGTAACTTCTTAGCATTAAATTAAAACAAAGTAATTGTATTATCTTATTTTCTTTTAGCTGTAATTTTGATTGTATTTATCGCACATTTTATTAGCAGGTATGAAAAAACTCCTTATTAATAGTACTAATGAATGGTACCACGGTACCAATATGGTTCCATTTGAAAAAATTGAGTTTCACCCCAAAATCGATTACGATGAACTTTATTTGCTCATAAAAAACGCAATTTAGTATTTTTGACGGGATTCAGATTTTTCTAGCATTAGACGGGTGAATTGGAATAAATCGGAACCATCATGGCACCCTTAAATGGGAAACTAAAAATTGAATTATCAAAAATATTGACGTTTTAAATGTCACTCATGTGGTATCATTGGATTCAGAAAATCATGCAGATTTCAGAAATGTGATAATATACAGGGTGTTCTATTTGAAAATCGAAAGTTGGTATCACTTCCGGCGAAACCGGAAGTGAAAAAAAATTAATTTGTAGGTCAAAAAGTGCCGTTTATTATGTATATGGGATATCCCAAATTTCAATCAATTACCTTCGAAACTAAAGGAGATACCATGATCCTGTTACACACGGTATATATATATATATATATACACATATATACATTCTCGCGCGCTATCAGATGTGGCATTTTTCGTTGAATTCGTGATGGTGAAGTATGCAAAGGAAATGCGTTCAATTTTTCGCACCCTTAATGCCTTCCCCATCTACGAATCCCCGTTTGGGCTGTGCACTTCTACGGATTCCACGATAACTCGCGTAAATGACGTTCTAGGATAAAATGTCAGGGGAACTTGTCGAGTCAAACTACTCGAGTCTAGCGACACCAAGTCTACCCAGCTCACTGGCTTCTATGAACAAAATTCAACACAACCTTACTTCACTTTGCTTACACTGCTATTTTAGTTGAATGCAATTCAATCTTATATAAAATGTTAAATTTTATTTACTCGCCGAAGAAGGACAACTTACTGTTTTTCACGTAATTTGAAGTGGCTAATGAGAATTGATTGTACTACTTTATCTGAGTTTTAACATCAATTTTGTGGTGAAGGTTTCATGATTTAATTAACCAAGGAGGCTCCAGGTTGCTGTTTGAAAATTCCTGGTTCGGATAGATCCAGGTATTCTGGTTTTAAAGTACTTTTCGAATCATTATGAGATCGGAATTTGACAGCCAAGACTTGACGATTCATCTGACTTTTATTCGTGCTGACACCAAGAAAAATTTAATATACTTAATGTTTTCAATATAGTTCCAATAACTGAAGAAAGGCAGCAGGATAATTCAAAAAATTCAAGCAATATTGAATCAAACACCTCATTATTATTTGTGAAAAATCTTTCAAAACCAAGAAAGGGTTGAATATCCATACTGGACGAGTACATACACATCAAGCTTCATTAAATCCTGAGGGCGATGTATTAAAAGAGTCGGAAATTGAAAATTATGATGATTTGAAGTCTATTAAAGGGATTCAAATCCAACTGTCAAACTTCGAAAGGAATTCTATCATTATTAAGAGAGTACCCAAAGCAGCAAGAATTTCTGCAGCATTATCTTTAAGCAGAGTTATTGACGAGTGTATTAAAACTAACACAATAGCAGCTTGGGTAAATGTGTTTATGTTTGCTTATAGAACTCCTCATGATATTCATAAACATAATCAATCTCTTGCTACTTTGATAAAGAAAAATATCAACAACCCACCAAATTTAATCACCTCTCATACACTATTCAAGAACAATTTCTCAAATATCCAAAATTTAACCAAAAGAGTAGTAAGCAAAATTTCAGATGGAGATATTTCTTCGGCCATTCGAATAATGAGCTCAAGTGACACTGTTGCTAATTTTGACTCTTCAACACTTTTAGAACTGCAATCAAAACACCTAGTTGCTTCTAACCAATGCAATATATCTGCTCCAGACGATGAAGCCCTCCAAGTTACAGAGTCTGATGTAATGAAAACAATTAAATCATTCCGTGTCGGATCTTCTGGTGGATTGGATTCTCTCAGGCCATCTCACATTCAAGACTTGTTGAGCCACAGTTCAGGATTTTCGAAAGATAAGCTTTTATCATCAATAACATCCTTATGTAACTTTATGCTAGCAGGTAAAGTTAATCCAGACATCTGTCCCATTTTGTATGGAGCTACACTTTGTGCTCTGAAGAAGAAAACTGGTGGAATCCGACCAATCGCAATTGGATTATTTTATCGTCGTTTGGTTGCTGAACTTGGATGCTTAGACGTACGGGATCGACTGGGCAAACTATTTCGTCCTGTTCAATTTGGTTTCGGTACACCTGGCGGTTGTGGAGCTGTTACGCATGCTGCTCTACAATTCATCAATTATCACCCAAACTCATCATCCAAAATATTTTTGAAATTAGACTTCAAGAACGCTTTTAATTCGATCCACCGCAACATCTTATTAGACCAAATCAAGAATATGATCCCCAATCTCTTCCCCTTTCTAAACCAGTGTTACCAAAATGAAACTTTTCTATCTTTCGGTGATAGCCTGATCATGTTTGGAAGAGGAGTTCAACAGGAAGATCCTCTGGGCCTAGCGTTATTTTGTTTAGCAATCGAAAAATCAACCAAATCGTTAAATTGTGATTTCAATTGTTGGTATTTGGATGATGGCTCTATCGGAGGAGATATCGATTCAGTGCTTGATAACTTACGCACTGTCATTTCCACACCCAAGGCTGTAGGTTTGGAATTGAATTTTAATAAATGCGAAATGTTTTCTTTGAGTACTTTGAAACCAGACGAATTGTTGAAGTTCACCTCCCTTGTACCAGGAATCACGTTCCAGGAAAAACCCAACTGGAATCTGCTTGGCGCTCCGCTATCTGATGAAGCACTTCCTGTATGCCTCATAGAAAAACAGAGAGCTCTGTCACTCATTGCTTCCAGAATGAGTGATATTCCAACACACATTGCATTTTTCATACTGAAAAACTGTTTGGCAATTCCAAAGTTAACATTTATTATGAGATGCAGCCCGACATGGCACAGTGAAGAGCAACTCCTGGAATTCGATTCTATTTTGCGAAAAATATTGGAAGAAATAACGAATAATCATATGCCAGACAATACTTGGCGTCAAGCAACATTACCTGTCGACAAAGGAGGCTTAGGAATACGCTTGGCTTCCTCTCTTAAACTTCCAACTTATTTGTCATCTTTCAGTAGTGTTCCTCAATTAGTTTATATGATATTACCCGATTCATTCTCGAACTTACCCAACCATCTCTTTGTGGAAGGAGAGCAGGAGTGGATTTCCAAAACCAATTCTAAGTTACCTGAACTAATGAAAAAATTCCGAAGAACTTGGGATCGCCCACTCATTGAAATGGTTGCCAAGGATTTGCTTGTTTCAGCTATGTCCGCAGAAGAAAAGGCTCGAATCAAAGCAGTTACTTTCCACCATTCAGGAGCTTGGCTTAATGCTTCACCTGCTGCTTCACTCGGGTCTCTTTTAGATGATGAATCTTTCAGAATTTCCATAGGACTACGACTAGGTTCTCCTATTTGTGTCCCTCACACGTGCAAATGCGGTGTTCTTGTAGATGAGGAAGGTACCCATGGTTTGAGCTGTAAATTCAGCGCAGGACGTCAATCCCGTCATCACGCAGTCAATGATTTACTGAAACGTGCATTAACAACAGCCAATATCCCTTCGATCTTAGAGCCTACAGATGTCAGCAGAGACGATGGTAACCGCCCCGACGGCATGACACTAATTCCATGGAAGTTCGGAAAACCAGCTGTTTGGTATTTTACCTGCGTTGACTCGGTTGCCACTTCACACGTAGTTGCTTTCTCTAAGTGTCCCGGAGCAGCCGCAGTAAATGGGGAGAAAATTAAAATAAAAAAATACCAAAATTTACAACAACTTTTTATTTTTTATCCTGTTGCCGTTGAGACTTTTGGAGTATTCGGTCCCAATGCTTTTGAATTCATTGAAGACATAGGAAGACGAATAACAGAAGTGACCAATGATAGGAGAGCAACTTCATTTTTTATCCAAAGAATCAGCATTGCGATCCAGAGGGGTAATGCCGCTTCTGTTTTGGGAACTTTTCCTTCATCACGTCAACTGAATGAATTATTTTCAAATCCTCAAAGGACGATTTTTCCTATGGAGAGTTCATATAAATCCCTTGGTTCAGTTCTTGATAATGACTTGTCAAAATCAACACGACCTTCCATATCCCCATGTAATTCTTCATCAAACAGCGTCATCTCCCTTCCACACAGATCCAGTGCCAGTAAAAATAATCGTATCAGAGAGCACAGCTCTGTTAGTTATAACACCATCAAGTCCCTAGTACACGGAAGTGCCAAAATTCCTGGTCTGAATGGTCTGAAAAACATTGGAAATACCTGTTTCATGAACAGCATTATACAATGTTTATCGAACACCAAATGGTTGCTCGAGTATCTGAGAAAAGACGAGTATATGAGGGATATCAACACAAGCATATCAAATACGAAGGGTGCCCTAATAAAACAATTCGCTTTAGTGATAAAAGACCTTTGGTCGAAAGATTCGTCTGATAAGGTGGTAAATACTGTTTTCTTTAAAAGCCAGTTACAAAAATTTGCACCTCGTTTCATGGGGTACGCTCAACAGGACGCTCAAGAATTTCTCAGATATTTACTGGAAGGTCTTCATGAAGATGTAAACAGAGTGACAGAAAAGCCCAAACCTACCTTGAAAGAAATCGATGAAATATTGAGTGACCATGAAAAGGCACAGGAGTCTTGGTCAAGATATCTTAGAAAGGATAACTCGAAAATTGTTGGTAATTTTGTTGGTCAACTAAAATCATCGTTGAATTGAATTTCATGCGGCAATTGTTCTGTCTCTTTTGACCCCTTCTGGGACCTTTCACTTCATATTCCACAGAATACTGGCCAGCTCAGTCTTTCACAATGTTTAGACTCGTTTACCAGGGAAGAAATTTTGGACGGCGAAGAAAAACCAACTTGTTGTAATTGTAAAGAAATTATAAAATGCACAAAGTCATTATCTATACATAAGTTCCCCAAAATATTAGTAATTCACTTGAAACGATTCTCGCCGATGGAGAGATTTATGGAAAAACTAAATGCCACCATTGACTTTCCTCTCGAAGGTTTAGATATAAGAAATTATGCAGCAGATAAACACCGTGTCTTTACAACTTATATGCTGTGTCCAACCATAGTGGAACAATCTAAAGCGGACACTACACGGCTTACTGTAGGCACCCTTATACAGGCACCCTCACAAGTACAATGACTCCAGAGTATCACTGATATCCCCAAAATCCCTCATAAGTGGAGAAACATTCGTCCTCTTCTATGAGCAAGAGGACACCCAATCACACCTTTAGTTTTTCAGTTTTCCATTTTCATCCATTTGTTAAAATATATTTTTATATTGTTACGAAATATACTTATCAAAGTTAAATTATTGAATAAATATAATAAGGAACGCCAAAGTTCATTTGGGATCATGATAAAAAATTTGATAAATAAAGATTTCGGTAGTATCACATGACCAAATAGTCGCTAGACACAAATGGTCGAACTTTTTTCTAGTGGTGGGTTACGCTCACCTTCGCGACCTTCGAAGATTTTCTCATGTGGTTCACATTTCAATTACCAAAATATAATTAATGTATATTTCCTTTTACGATGCAATTCCAAGAAAAATAGGGTGTCCTGATATCATATAACACTATACTTATTATATAATGTACCTCACACAAATCACATTCAAAATGTATATTCCAAATCATGTAACTTGTCTCCATATTTCTAATATAACATTCTTTAATGAGCGCCGGCGGGGTAATGATCTTATGGTCACCCTGTATTTCCGTAAAAAAGAGCGGAACATACTAGAAACATATATGAGCGATCATATTTTAACGATGAATGATATATTACATCCACTGACATATACAGGAATGTTTCACGATATCTCTCAAGACTGCTGTACCATTGAATTCGACAAAACCCATTCCGGTGTAGAAAGGAATTTATATCAGGATATATGTTCCTTGTATTTTACATAAAACAAGGATCCACTTGAGTGTATCTGATCATTGTAAATTAAATGTGTCACGGTTCTTAGGTACACTAATTTATTACTCTTATCTGAAACTTCAAGCCTTTGCTGAAATTAGATCTTCTCGTGATTCGAGCAGTCGTAGTAAGGTACGTTTTATTTTGATGGGGGATCATACACATATATTTGTGTCTCTTCGAACACAGTGGAAATATCAAATTTTCTTCAGGTTTCAACCCTGAAATAGATTTTTTGTGCACCTTCTCAATGGATTTTTGTCAGTGGTTTGATAGTACTGTAATTATTATAACGATTTCCAATAAAGGGATATCGTTGACATAAATAAATTTATGATTTTTGGAATCCCTCCTACGTCACATAAATAGTGGTGTATGAAGAAGTTTCCTTTAATATTATTTTTATGAAAGTTACTCAATGTTAAATATTGATTTGTTAAGAATTGTGAGTATTACTTAGCAGAGACTTGAGAGCTTTAGCACTGACAGTCTCTTATGTACCCGAGCAGTCGCGGTCCGGCCAATCCATGCCTTTGGCCACAATCTGCAATGAAAATTAACCAACCTAGTTGAATCGTTATAATACCAGTCTCCCTAAATACTAACGAATGTTAACGCGTGTTTCTATGATACCTATTCAAAAGCAGTTAAAATTTATGTTAAAAGTGGCAGTCATTTCAAAATTTGGGGGTATGTTTCGGAATACTAATCTATTGTTACGACGTCATTAATGAAAATTCAACATTTCACTAAACCTCTTTTCATGAAGTAGTTTGTTGTGATTGAAATATTGCTCTACAAGTTTAAGGTAGACTTGTTAACTTTAAACAGACTATGCGAAAGGGAACCAGAAACAATGTCACACAAACTGTGCAACTGCGGAGTTCTGGATAGCAGAAGACAGTAAATTTTTGGGCAGCCAATTAGCGAACCAAAACTATACAGCACACACACAGTAAAGGACTTGTAGAGGCACAAAATAACTGGAAGTAGTACTGTAAGAGAAAACAACAGTCAAGATGCAATGGACCAAAAGGCACAAGTGGCACCAGAGGCCACGCCCAGACGAGTTTTCAGTGGGTCAACTGAGGAGGAGGCGCAAGAAATTCCACACTACCAGAAGGTATCCATAAAAGATTTTTCCTACCCTGAACAAAAACAATTTCAAGGCGGATTTATATGACTGATGATATTTTTATTTGATGTATTTATTTTATAATTTAATTTGTTATCTTTGCTATTTGCTTTTATATGAAACGTTTTCAAACAGACACATTCTACGTAAAATAAGCGGAAAATTGAAGTGTATTTGTTTTAATGTTCAATAATGCGGATAAAATGGTTCCTGTCACATCATCTTCCATACTTTACTGTGGGTAAACATATTAATTCAAGCTTTTCCATTGCTCAACTTATCACAATATCTTTGAAGTTTATATACTTTGTCGTGTATTAAAAGCAATCTATTATTTTCGTTTACATCACAACAATCACAAGGGATCCCCTGGAATGTGTTTCCACTGAAGAATCAAGCAGAGCGAGGATGCCAAGACCATAATTGGATTATCTAACCTTATAAATCAATGATATCTCTGCAACTTTTATATCATTATTTCTTTTGTAAATTCGTCCATTGTGTCGAGTCCCACATTTTGTTGAGAAAATACCTCAACTTTGGAAACATCCTGTGTATGAAAATACCGCATATCCAGATAATGATCACCTCATGCCCAGTGTGCGTTTATGTCCACATAGTGATCTGTTATTTCTTATCGGATTAATGCCTTACTCTTTCTTATTCCTTGAAAAAAATCTTGGAAAGATATCTTCATTATTATTGATTGAAAAATATTCATGGAAGAATTATCGATCTTGAGAAATACAAGAACGAAATTCCCTAAAAATATTATATTGAATATTGATTATTATTATTCATATACTTGAATAACTTTCTTAAAAAATATTGAAGAGAAATCCTTTACACACCGCTGTCTATATGAAGTAGGGATTCCAAAAAATGTAAATTACTATTGTCGTCGGGATCCCAAACTTGACCTGAATGAGACTACCTATTTGGACACAATGGTAATAGTCAGTCGCTGCAAGTGCAACGAATTAGTTCGAAGTAACGACCTAAACTAACCGACAATAAACGGCAATATCGCGATAGGGCCTACTCATCATTGACGACAAACCTATCAGTTTTTAGACACCCCTCTGATATTTGAAATGACGGCCATTCCAATCATAAATTTGAAATTTAAGGGAAAGAGTTCACATTAGGTAATATTCAGAGATATACTGTATGGATAACTTCTGTTCAACTATAATGTAAATTTCTACTAACCATTCAGTTCCTCCACCAGTGTAGCAACATCTTCAGCTTGATTGATATTGATTCTTTCGAAAAACCAATAAATTTCGAATTTCACAAAATGACATGAGGTATGAATGCCACTTCTGTTAAACATATGGAACGTTTGAATGTAGACATATATATATATATCTTTACTAGTTGAGTAAAAACATCAAATTTGGAAATGAACTTTAAAAGGATATTCCTTGGGGTTGCAGTCATGAAAAAACAGCCGATGAGATAAAAAAACTCTTTTCTAATTGCCAAGCTTTCGAAAAACTTATTCTCATCATCAAGACATGTGTAAAGTAGAAGAACAATGTGATGAGATTAAACTATGAAAGATGCTGGTGCACATAATTTTTTTGGATGTTGCCCGATTATAGAACATAATTACAGCATATTTCGTTTGTTTAAAAACTTCAGGTTAATATAACGATTGAAAACTAACAAATAATAAATTTATGTAGTGGCATGCCACATGGTTCAGTCAACACTGACAAGTATGGCTGCAATTATCATCACTCATATGTCATCATTAAAATTTTCTGGAAATTATGGCGGGTCATTTGAAGCGGTAGAAATATTAGCACATCCATTATTATCAGGTTTCAGTAAATAATCCTAAACCTGGGAGTCATTTATAATTATTTACTGACACTTGATAACAGAAGATTTGGTAATATTTCTACTGTTTCAAATGACCCGCCATAACTTTCAGAAAATATCAATGATAACAGAACGCATGTTTCACCCTTGACAGATGAGTGATAGCAATTGAACAGATGACACCTTGTCTAATCCATTACCTCTTACAGCCATACTTGTCAGTGATTACTGAACCATGTGACCTGCCACTACATCATTTCATTATTTTTTTTCATTTTCGTGACTAAAATATGACACATTTCAACTCAAATTAGTGAGAAAAGTTGTACTCTTAATCACTAGTGATTAAAAATATTTTATTCACAAGTGATTAAAAATATTTTATTCACAAGTGATTAAAAGTGTTACCTAGGTTACCAATAAATAACCATAATACACATTGCGCACAGCAAAGCAACTGCGAATTATTGGTATCGAGTAAGCTGGTTTACAAAATTAAAAGCAACACAAGCAACGGTAGCGCAGATTTATATTCTTAGTAGGCTGGTTGCAATTTTATTTCGACCAGTCAATGACACAATAGTTATTCATGCAACAATTGCAAAATGAGTTCTTGTAATTTCTACGAAAATGAAAAAATAAGATTTAAAACACGTGAGTTGAGCGCATTTAATCACTCATTTAATCGCTCAACATCCAGGTTCGTTATTAAATACTACGCTTGTCCTAAAAATAGCTATTGTTAGTTTTCAACCGTTATATACCTAAGTGTTTTAACCTGAAGTTGCTTAACAAACCAAATATGCTGTAATTATGGTTCTATAATCTTGCAACATCCAAAAAAATCAAGTGCACCAGCAAATTAGTGAGTTATTTTAACAAATAGCATGTGTTTCTTATGTTATCATATTGTTCTTTTACTTTGAAACTAACACTACGCCTATTCAACCTCTTTTCACTTCATTACCATACATAAGAGAAATCACTCCTAAGCTCTCCAGATTATTTCACAATCCTAAAAAATTCAAAAAATCATATAAAACGGTTCTAACAATCAGATGAATTCATTCTAAAACTCCATTACTTTCAATGACAAATGTAATTTATAGTATTTCTTGTCATGGTTATAATAAACAATATATTGGTCAAACGCATAGATCATTATCGAACAGAATAGTCTCTCATAAAAGTGACTGCAGATTGCATCCTGAAAGATGTGCTCTGGCAGAAAATGTGAATAAATTTGATCACCAGATGAATTACGATTCAGTGAAAGTGCTAGCGTCAGAGTCACATACATCTAAGAGAACATTCTTAGAAATGGCTTTCATTTCCCAAGAAAGCAATTGTATAAATATAAAAACAGATATTGACCATTTGAGTGAGATCTACTCTTATTTATTGTCTTTAGATATCAATCAAAATTAACAACAATGTAATATCAAATAATAGTTCTTTTAACCAGACTACGTCGAAACAAAAAGGAGAGTTATATGTATGTGGGTATGTATGTATGTTCATCTGTTCCCTCATAACTTCTGAACTACTTATCATAATTTGACAAATATCGTTGGAAGCGTCTTGATCGTCCGCTGGTTATAGGCTATGTGACGTCACATTAAATTGAATATGGCGCCCTCTATGACCACGGCTATCCTCTGAACATCACTATGAATATGTGTAAGTTATTTATTCAATAGATGATAAATATTGAATAGTTTGTACATAAACATTTCAGATCCGAATATTTTCTCATTTCATACTTTTTAAAGCGTGAAGTCGGGTATTAGTTTTTGAACTTATTTTTATTAACATTACCGCCATTTGGTAACATCAGTTGGTACTAATCTAACAGTTGGCACCACTGTAACTATTTTCAAGTGACACCCGTCAGGTGTCGTTGGCTTAAATATATTTGCGAAATTCATTCCTAACCTGTCAGATTCACTTGTCACACCACATAGAGTACACATTTATATTTATATAATTTTAAACAATGCTAATGTGGTTGTAGTAATTTTGAACTTCGTTTTATTCCTTGATATACGATTTTTTTTCTTTGGTATCACTATGTTAGATGAATATATTTAACATCATTGAAACCAACTTCCACAAATTGTAAGTAGCATAATATTTCGCACTTGAATATGTTACTATTGGTCTTTTCATCTATTGTAGTCTCCCTGAGGAAGGAAATAAACATTTCCGAAAGCTTGCTGCTCACCCCAATATCTCTAGTTCTGTATATATGTATGTATATATATATATATATATATATATATATATATATATATATATGTAGGTATATATATATATTTATATATATATGTAGGTATATATATATATATATATGTATATGTATATAAATTCAGAAAAATGGTAATGAATTCGACGTCCTGATTCCGACATAATCTCGCATCCAAATATTATTTTTCTGGGCGAAATCGTTTCAAAATTGCGACTTTTTAGATAGTGAATATTTCCATACCAATGTCATGTGATAGAACCTAATGAGCTCTGAAACTTTCATTTGAAGAGTTTTTCTCTAAGATGTACACAAATAATAATAACTTTTGGTTATTGAAAAAATGTTGGTATTTTTCAATGAATTCGTTATTATTGCCCTATTTGACAGCTTAATTCGCCTTTGAGACACATAACTCTTCAATCTTTCTTTTTCTGGAATATAATATCGTAGAAGCCGCTAATCTGTGATAAACTGACAAGCCATATATGTCAGCTTGGAACGTCATCCATTTGTCAGCAATAGTTTGTGAAATCTATCTCTCCCGATTGAACGCGCCATTGTTATTTTTTAATCGACGAAAAAAGGAGGACGTTCTCTAGTCGATATGTATATTTTTTATGTATGACCTCGTTTAATTTATTATTTTTTCATTTGATAGGGTATATATACCTCGAAGTTGGTCCCATTTAAATTTGAAAAATAATCCGCTGCCATAATTTTACGCTTTACGTAATTGATTTGCTTGTTTGTTTGTTTGGCGCCGACTCAAAATTAGTTACTTACCTTAGTTTAGTTATTGAGACTAAAATGGTTTATTTTATTTTTTGATTTTCATTTTATTTTTGGGGTTTTTTTTTTTTTTTTTTTTTTAGTGTTTTCTTCATCCTGATTCGATGTTTTGTGTTTCATGATGTTGTTGATATATATATATATATATATATATATATATATATATATATATATCAATCCATTTGTTATATTTGGTGATCCGTATTATTTTTATTGAAGATGATGAAATATTTTTCTGTTTCATCAATGACTGTTTATCTAAAAAAATCGTTTCAATCAGTTCTTTTTGTTTTCTCAATGTGTCTGTCATAATTCTATCGAATCATCTTGTATTGTCTTGTCCAGAGAAGGCCCTCTTGTTTTGTCTCGTGTGACCCATCCTCTTGTCTCGTCTTGTCTTGATTTTTTCGAGGGAAAAAACCTCTGTTGTCTCGAACAAGACGAAACAAGAAACTCTTGTCTTGGCGGCATCACTATACTTGTTAGCTATATAAATAGATATTTTCATTTTGCATCGACCCGGTTGATTTCTTACTTTTGTTAAACTTTGGAGATACACGTTCCCATAATATACCACCAGTTGAAAGGGTAGTTAACCTGATATGGAAGAGAGCGACAAGATAATTCGTTTCTGAGAAATCATCAATCACGATGGCTTTCCCCTTCCTGACGTGAAAACGAAATCATTTGGGCAGGGATCAACGTGGTCTATGATATTTTATCAGGACTAAAATCAACTTGTTACCCAATCTTGTGCGATCTCATTCACTGAATGATTGAACTGAGAATGCTCATTTGTTGGGGATTGGAAGAGGGACTTTATCCCCCACCTTCGCTTGGGTAATAAATCATTTGATGAAGGAAATGGCACACGGTTCGTTAGTATTTGAATACGCCCAATGATTTGTTAGTACTAAGCGGGTTGAAAACTGAATCATAATGATGAGATTTCGATTATCGATATAGAATATTTCGTTTGGAAATACCTACATACATTTATTCATTACCAAGATAATCAACTATTTACTGAATTGCTGCCGTCCTCTTTGATCCACTGGCAAAAACAAGTTTTGATAAATAATTTTATTTCAATCGGGCATATATAATAATTTTTATCTCTGAATATTCTGATAAATTTTCAGTATTTTCCAATCATAAAAAAAATTGGGATTATTCATTAAAATGACGTGATCATCGAAACTACATATAATAAGGTATTCATTTTCTATGAAAAGTCGACAGAAAAGATTTAATCACCAGATATATTTCAGAGCTGAACATCTACCCAGGAATACGGAAAACATTTAAAGATGTCCCCTCTTAATATAGTTGGACAAAATATTATAAAAATTTTCATTATATCTTGGTATGTATCCAGAATTATCGAAATAATGTGGTAGAGGGAGGTAAGTTGTTGAAAACTTTTGGATGAATTTTGAGCCCATTTGGAGAATGTGTACTCTTGGAAAAAATAAAGTACCTAATTTATGTACTCTTCTTTGATATAAACAAACTGAACCTGCTCTAGAAACGAAATGATCAGATCCAACTTCGATGTGAACTTAAAAACGATGTTTGTTGAGAGTTCATAATTTGAGCATAAGACATAATGGCTTTGATAAGCCTTCATAACTCTACTGAGGCACTGTTATTACCTACTACTGACCTTTGCCTACTAATAAATCTTTGAAATATCATATTGTTTGGTCGGCGAACAATATCCGAGTCCACGATTATTTCAATAAATGTTGAGCCGCTCATAGTAGTTCATGAAGCAAAAGGTCTAGGTACTCTATTGAATAAAAAATTGTTAATGAGCAGATTCTTTCACTTCTTGTTGAAAAAAAACTTTAGGGGCCCATTGAAACTTTCATTTTTGATTATACGGATATTATTTATGAACTTAATCTCACCATGCATTTTCAAAATAATATACGATAAGTGCAAAATTGTTGTTAACGGTTAACACTCGATGTTAGGAGGCGGCAAAAGATATCACATAAACTTTGGAAATTGGATGGCTCATAATGAACAACAGAAGAGTATACTTTATACTTTCATATTTGCATAGAAGGGGTAAGATTCCGAACATATATTCCTGATTTGAGTATAAGACAAAGTATTCAAAAAGCCTTCATAACTCTCCTAAGGTGCTGTCAATACCTCTATTCAAAACAGAAACATTGCGACGATCAATCAGTTACCAAAGGACCTCGCACCACAACAATGGAAAATTGGCTTTCGGTAAATTTGCTCGAATTTTTTATATATTGCAGAACTCGTGATCAAATGTCTCCATTGCACCACCACTCTGAATTCAACAGTTCAGATTATATAGGGTGCTAAAGATAATTTTTCCGAAATTTTAAATGGCCATTGTGAAAAGACTTTTTCGAATATATAAACCAAATCGAGTATGCATCGATTGTTCATACGGCCGATTTGAATACACTATAGAGAACAATGAATCCTGCACGTACATACGATATACGGGGTGAGTCCAAAGATAGCAAGTTTTTCAGTGATTTCCAAAAAAATTGAGCGGTGGAATTTCATTCATTTTCAGGTATTTTGTAGAATACCAATATCAATTGCGATTGATGATATTAGCATCTCCTGAATTAAACTGACATATCTATTATGTATTTCTCATGAAACTGCACCAGTCCTGTTTATTGATATATCCAAATGCCTGAAATTCCAGAAAAGTCGGTTACAAACTCGATCGTTCACGGTGAGTGTTCACTCTGCAGATACATAACGAATCAAAACTAGTGTTCTTCACTGATAATTTCCTTGAAGTAGTTATGATTGATATTGATGTCATTGAAGCATTTCCACAAATATGTGTTCGACACACATCTGTTGAAAATTTTGAACAGTTTTCTCTGGATTATTTTGAATGATACGTATAAACCTATATATACTACGAGTAGTAGAACGACTTGGGTGAAGGTGAAAGAATCTCGAAAAATATCGAAAAAATAAAACAAAATCATTGAATACCAATATTATAGGTACCTGAATATGCTCATATTTCGTTTCAAAAAATGTTTCGTAACAACATTCAATTTCAATATTCCTTGGAGAATTTCTAGATGCTAGATATATGTTGCATATGGAATTTTAGAATAAACCACAATCGACTTCCCACCAATGACTAGCAAAACTACCAATTCGCAAAACATACTCGTTACTCGAATTTACACCTCAATGGTGAAATGTCGATTGATTGGTTATTGAAACTTCCTGTATATGGAAAGGGATACATGTTTAGTAGCCCGCTGTGAACCATTTGTGGCCAATATGATCTCAAAAAAATGCTTTCGTTATTAAGAAAAAATATGGACTCCTCACCCTTTTCATTTGTAAGCCTATGCCATAAAATGTTCACTCTAAGTCATGTATACTATCCCGACACTAAGTTCATTTGAAAAGTACCCACTCTTGGAGAGGAGATGGACTAGCTACAACTTTAGTTTGGTCAGAATGGCTCTGGTTTGGAATGACATTTTTTTTTTTCAATAATTTTATTTCCTTAAGATAGTTACAAACCATATGGAAAAAGTCAGTTGCTTACATTCAAAATGTTTATACACACGTAAATTTTGAATAAAATAATACTAAAAAGATCAATTGATTTACAGCAGACCTACAAACATAATTAAAATAACTATTTAATTGTTTTGTGAAGCATTTTTTCACATTTGAAGGGAGAGCATTGTATATTCTAGGAGCCATATGACTGGGAGATTGGTGAGTTATTTTGAATTTTCCAAATGGAATTGAAAAATAATTCTTCTGTCTCGTGTTGAAATTATGATTTTGTTTGTTCCTCACATATATTTCATCATTATTGTCAAATACTAGCATATTCATCTCTGATATGACTAGACATGGCAACGTTAATATTTTCAGTTTTCTAAATATATCTCTGCATGAATCAGTCTGTGAAAGCCCCGTCATTGCTCGTAAAATTCGTTTTTGTGCAACGAAGATATCTTTTGCTAGGGTAGATAAACCCCAAAATATTACACCGTATCGTAGCCTACTCTCAACTTGTGCATAGTAGAGTTGTGTCAATTGATCTATATTGAGTACATGCCGCAAATTTCTGAATTGAAAGGCAATCGAATTCAACTTTGAGATTAAGTGATGAGAGTGAGCCTTCCAATTAAGATTTTTATCTATCCGTAATCCTAGAGAAATGGTTCGATCCGAACTAGTTGAAATCAATGGACTCGATTCGTCTGACTGGAATGACAACTCGTTACATTCTTTTTGTATATGGCGAAACCTCAGTGCTAGCGTTTTCGAAGTATTTAGAAACAAATAATTTGCTGAAAACCATTCATTCAAAGGAATCAACACCTTTTCGCATTTATCACGCAAGGAAGAGTCCATTTTTACCGACGTATCATCAGCGTACATTATGAAGGATGCAGGCACAGGAAGTTTATCCAAGTCATTAATATAGAACAAGAACAGAATTAGTCCCAATATGGACCCCTGAGGGACACCAATATCTGTTTCAGTTTTCTGTGAGAAATGATTGTTTATTGCTACGTACTGTGTACGTTTGAGTATAAATGATTTTATCCAATCTAGAGGACAACCTCTAATTCCATGCCTATACAACTTTTCCAGAAGTATGTCGTGATTGATACAGTCAAATGCCTTGCTGAGGTCACAAAAGATTCCAACAGGGCATTCTCCCGCTTCAATATATTCTATTATTTTTTGATAATAAGAAAACACTGCGGTCTTCGTAGATTTTTTGATCAAATATCCATGTTGGTTTCTCGAAACTATATCATATTCTTGACAAAATGTTGCCTACAAATAGCAGGTGCGAAAATGAATAAGTACCATCGCTTAATCAAATGAGAGATGCCAACCTAGAATTAGCCAGTAAAATGTTGGAAAAGGCAGGAGTTGAAGCAGAAAATCTAAATATGACGCGTGGTCAGTGGACATTACCCAAACAGGATCATTTCAATGAATTCCTAAGATTAGATTTACAATTGGTACGGGATATAACTGTTGGCATATACCAGGTAGAATTGGCAGCATCGAATATAACTCTATATCATCATGATGAAAATGAATTTCGAATGGATGCAAATACGAATGAGAGTTCATTCAAGATTCCCTAGTGCTACCAAATATCAGTTATTCAATTATTCGAGGCAAATGTAGAGGATATTGAGCAAAGCAATATTGTTGACGGTGTTATATGTGGATGTTATTGCACTTGTTAAACTGGAGCCAGGACCCTTGGATGCCAATGTTATCTGGTACCTTGACTACGCACGTCGTGAACAGTATATGAGGTATCCATCAAATGCCATTTTCATCCATATAGAGGATGCTGAACATAGAGAGAGACAAGTTAATCAGGTGTTCTGACTCTATCATCCTTCTCTGTACGTTGTTCATGTCATCATTCGTTTAAGTTCATTGGTACCCTGTTATGTATTCAAAGAATTCCACAGTTTTGATATTGAAGTAGGTAATATAACATCATCAATCAAGATCAATTGACAGTTGTCCGGCGCTGAGCCCAAGGTTTCCAACAGGATGTTATCTGAACACTGAAACTTGAATAATTCTGCATTTCCTCGTTCTTGATAAGCAACCTATAAATTCCATATAGGTACGTCTTTTCAATGGAATATGTGCATATTTCGTTCCTTATTTTGTTGTAAATCAATGTTTCTGTTTTAATTATTTGCAATATTTCTCGAGATTCTCCTATCATCATTCGAGTTGTTCTACTAATCGGAGTAGATAAAGTTTTATTTACTAATGATATTTTTCAAATCTTTCGGCAGATGTGTGTCGAACAGAATGTAATTCTGAAAATGCTTCAATGACATCAATATCAATCATAACTACTTCAAGGAAATTATCAGTAAAGAACACTAGTTCTTTATTCATCCTGAATATTTTATGTATCTGCAGAGTGCACATTCACCGTGAACGATCGAGTTTGTAACCGACTTTTCCGGAATTTCAGGCATTGGATATATCAATAAGCAGGACTGGTGCAGTTTCATGAGAAATACATAATAGATATGTCAGTTCAATTCAGGAACTGCTAATATCATCAATCGCAATTGATATTGGTATCCTACAAAATATCTGAAAATGAATGATATTCCACCGCTCAATTTTTTGGAAACCACTGAAAAACTTGCTATTTTTGGACTCACCCTGTATATCGTCTGTACGTGCATGAATCATTGTTCTCTATCGTGTATTCAAATCGGCCGTATGAACAATCGAGGTTTTATTCGCAAAAGTCTCTTCACAATGGAAATTTTAAATTCTGAAAAAGTTATCTTTAGAACCCTATATCATCTAAACTGTTGAATTTAGAGCGGAGGTGCAATGGAGACGTTTGATCAGCATCTCGAATTCTTCAATATATGAAAAATTCGAGCAAATTCACCGAATGCCAATTTTCCATTGATGCAGTGCGAGGTCCTTTATCATCTACGATAATGATAATTTGAAAAACTACAAAGCATCTTACAAAAAACTATTAATCGAATGCCAAATACACACATGAATACAATTTTTTCTTTTCAATAATGTATACAGTGTTTTAGGAATAAGTGGAAGAACAAATTCACCGATTTGATTGAATCTGTAATGTGAAATAATGATTGAAAATAATAATGATCATATTTCCATTATTATATTGGAATCAGATTAGGACCTCGGCTCATATGGGCTATTGAAATCAGGGAACAACTTTGAATCAACAGATCTGACATTGAGACAATAATAATCACCATATTACCGGGATTGCATCCCTCACCACTACAACAATGGCTACCGAAAGACTCCTCTCATCAATTTTCTCTAAATTACTAATTAACAACCGCAAAAATACCCTTATATTGAATAAGAAAATTCACTTCTTTACGAAATGGTGTTTTATGAAATTTTGGGTAGCCTGAATAGTTTTCTGCCAAAATAGTTTCGAAATCATAAATAAACCATCCATATCAGGTCATACGGATTAAAAATGCGATTTATTTGGATGACAATAATGATAGTGATGAAAATAATCATAATGACAGTGAATATAAATATATTTTTTTCACTAGTAAAACCAAGGAATATTTTCCCAATATGAAATGAGGATATCTTTTATCGCGATTCTCGTATGTTTTTTTTATCGAAATTAAATAATTGGGACCCGCATAAAATAAGGGCTATTTACGTTCGGATTAGTCCAATAAGTTTTCTCAAGGTCCACCTTTTAAACACGAATGTATCCCGATAAGAGATGAGGTTGCGAAGATATGTAGACGAATCTTCAAGTGTTATTTTGCTAGTTATAAGCATTCCTGTATATGTACATCATGTATATTTTCTTATCACTAGACAGTTAATATCAAGAACAAAAATTTACAACTATTATTTATGTGATGAATTGATTCGAATTTCGTGAATTCTGGATATTCTTCAACAGTATATTACGCAAATACCTGCATAGAACACATTTTTTCAGGACGCAACGATCCAAATCTTGTATACTTTTGTGGTGACCAAGACACATATATAAAAATATTAGTCTTTGGTATTTTTCTAACCCATTTTTCTGTATGTCGATGGAACATAATTGTTGAATTGTTTTTCTCCTCGTGAACAAAAGGAGGTAACCTGAATATATATTGCGTAACGCCATACTCAAAATCGACCTATTAATCCAAATCCCTGATGTACCTACCTAAAATGTCTTACTTCGAAATCATACTTACTCATGTGATAAAGTACCAAAGCTTCTGTATCTGCTCTGTTAACTTCGCCAAATTTCTGGAAAGCTGCGTTGGTTGGTGCGAAAACTGTCAGTGATTTGAAGGTGAGAGTTAGGTTGGCTAGTTTCGATGATTCGAGTAGAGCCTGGAACTGTAACAGAAAAAAACAATCGATTGACGCTCTGTACAAGTAATTTTATATGTACGCAACGAAAATATTGCATTCCAGAAAAGCGTCATTCTGGAATTTCAAAGTATACAAATTTTATTAGTTATGTCGTCGAAATGAAGTTCTCGTCTCGATCAAGATGACACAAAAGAAAAGAAAGCAAGAAAAAAGGCCCAATATGCAAAGTCGGTCGATAATAATTGATGTAATGAATACCAATCAATCAATATCAATATCTCCCTCTGAGATATTCGAGAATACCTCGCATAATGGCTAAAATTCTAACAAATAAAATACGGGGTTATGATATTATGCTTTTCTAATAAATAAATAAATGATAACTATTTATTCACCAAGTAATATTATTCAGTAACATTAAATTCCATTTATATTCATTTCAGGAGGTATCTGTCGGTTTTTTTGAAATTTTCTCCCAAGAGTTCTTAAACTTTTACGTTCATTCTCTTCAACTCACACCACAAATTTATTCCAATTTCGACGCTCAGGGCATCGGAAAACAAGTCAATATTATTAAATAATATAAAAACAATATTAACGTTATTTCAAATATAGGACACAAATATTATGTATAACATACCGGGGAAATTTTCGTGTCTCAGGATATTCTAGCAACTATGTATACTCTATAATCATAGCTTTTTGTTACTTGTTGGCACCTAGTTTGGGAGAGAACGGAGTGGAGTGATAGTTCGTGATAGCAGGTATATTAATTTCGTTTGAACTTATTCATTTGAGGAGATAATTCTGTATGGATGAGTTATTCTGGAGTATTGAATAAGTATATTCTGGTTTATATTCTGTTAACAGAGATTCATCTAGAGCAGATAAGCTCACAGGAGTGATTGTTCACAAACAAAACTTTCGAAGGATTTCAAAGATTGGGAACATTTTCAGGCACCCTGGTCAAGCCACCAAACCTCTGAGGACCCCAGGAGTAGTCACTCGCCTGGTATTGGAGACCAAGTGGGCTTAAATGGTGTGGGTCCCGTGCCACAGTAGGATCTACCGATTTAAAAAAGCTACCCAGATAGCATACCGTGTTCTAAGGTTCTTTCGGTTCCGCGATCAATATTTACCACAGAGACTTCATTGTCCATCGGATATCATGAACAGCTCGCATTTGGATCCGTGAGACGTCCCAAATCGCATATTCCTACTCAGATCTCAGAACCTCTCCCCTAGCTCTCGATTTATCAAAAGTGATTATCTAGAAATATCTCCGTTGATATCAGCTCTACATTTCCTCAGGTACTCCCAGCTATGTATTTATCCTTATACAATCTCCAAGTTATCCTAAGTTCTTGAGTTAGTCAGAATTGATCAGCGTTGGGCATCTGACTTCCCCATATAACATCCCCAAGTATAGAGTACTGTTCCCTTTTCCGGCAAACATTCTCTACCTACTTCTTCCCCGACGTATATTAATGATACTATTTATTGATTTTGTGGGATATATATTGTTTTTCAATAAGATCTTCACCTTAACTATACACTGCTGCTTTCTATAGGGACAAAAAACATTTTGAATAATATCACCGATACCACTTTTTGAGATGAAAGACATTTGGTGACTGCTCCATAGATGGCGCGGAGGGGAACATCAACTTGAAAATTTCAAATAGCATGGAGGGTCAAGTGGCACATCGTTGAAAGAATAATTCAATTATCTTTTCAACCATCAAGTTTTTTTTTATTTCTTCAATACGTTTTTTCACAATATGAATTCGAAATGCCAAGTATAACAAAATTTAAAATGCCTATTGTGAAAAAAAAATTGACAAAAAAATATGATGGTTGAGAAGAGAATTGAATTATTTTTTCCACGGTGTACCACTTGACCCCCTATGCTATTTGAAATTTTGAAGTTGATGTACTCCTTGCGTCATTTATCGAGTAATCACGATTTCTTCTATTTCAAAGAGTTGTATGAGTGATATCATTAAAAACGGACTTTGTCCCATTGTCCTTTGTCAAGCCGTTCAGAAGTTAACAGGGAGGGGGGACTATAAAATGCCGCAATCGTAATCATAATTCCGTAGAACAACCATAGTTGAAAGAAAACTTGAATTACCTTTTCAACGATGTGCAACTCGACTGCTATGCCTTTCGAAATTTTCAAGTTGATGTGCCCCCAGGGCCCTTTGTCGAGTAATTGTAATGTTTCTTCTCTCAAAAGTAGGACTGATAATACCATTCAATATATTTCATATCTCATTGTTTCACATCAAATCGTTCAAAAGTTATCGAGGTAAGGGTACCATTCAGATCTGCACTTATACTTGACATTTCAAATGCACATTGTGAAAAAACGTTCGAAAGAAATTGTTCAACGATGTACCTCTTGACCCCCCATGCAATTTTAAATTTTTAAGTTAAAGTGCCCCCCGCGCCATCTATCGAGCAATCACAATGTCTTTGATGTCAAAAAGTAGTATCGGTGATATCATTCAAAACGGTTTTTATTTCATTGTTCTATGTCGAACCGTTCACAAGTTAAAAAGCCGCACTGTATATAAGATTATGTTCGCCAACACAGGGCTGCTTGGATTTTCCAAAGTTGTACCTTCTTTCCGTCTATAAAATGTTCCATCAAATATAAAATAACTTGAGTGAAAAATCGAATAATTTGAAAAAATGGGCATTGGAATATATATGTAAGCATTAGAGTAGGAAGGGTAAGAAATTAATTTCCATTCTGATCTAAAAATCTCGAATCAAATTCTTGGAATTTTTCTTATAGAGAGACAGAGAGAGACAATACCCAAAGATATTGATATATTATTTTGGGGTAAGAAAATAAATATCCTTGGAAAAATCCTTGAACTTTAGGGAATTTTTGATACTGTGGTTGAAAATCGTTGTGATTATAAGAATTGTGTTTGAAATATGCCAGATTATATACAAATTCTCTCACCTATTCAATTGACGGATCAATACACACTGGGACGGTGGGCTGCCACGAAGCATACCGTAGTTTGTTTTCCTCGAATGTTTTTATTTGCATTTATCATTTATTCTATATACAACACATATGAATGGGGAGCTACATTGTTTTTCTTCAACTGCTTCGCTTCTTCCAACGTGATGAAATCTCCTGTTTTTAGGGTATCCACAAAATCATTAGCCGCTGATTGAAATTTGTGTGTTGGATCACCTTCTATTTTTTCATAAGTCGTCTAACATATTTTGCATGTTATGAAAATGATGGGTTCAAGATCACCACCGTAGAGTTTCCTCATGTCAAAGACACACAATGCCGTAACTCCTCGTTTATATGGGTTTAAGAAAAACCCAAAAACAGTGGGTATATACCGGTCCCAAATTGTATAAACTCATAGTTATTATAATCCCAATTGAAACGGAAATAAAAAACAGAGCACTACGAGGAGTGTTCATATGCACTGCCCAGCAAATGGGAAATTTATATACTATCACTTTTTTACTTTCAAAGCGTTCTTGGTATAATCATAAGAAAGTTCTGGCGAGTGTCCCTAGTTGCCCAGATTATTAGTAAAGGCGCTATCAAATATATTTGGGGGATAAAAGCTCGGCTAGCTGGATTGGACATCTGTTATCTGGAGCCGCATGATTTCCACAGTTCACAAGATTCCTTAATCAGTGCCGTGTGTTGGTGAGGTTAGGAATTATCCACAGAAAATAATTTTATCAATATGGCTTTCTGGAGACCTTTCGAAACAAATAATAAAATTCAGTTGAGATAACATGTGTCTACTTTCACATGGGGTGATCAATTGCTATGATTGGTAAGAATAAGTAACTGAAAAAATACCACTGGAAAATAATATATCGACGCCTATGTCAAGGCGGCAATTGGAAAGAGAAATCATTCTCGAAACTTTTTATGTCGGTCAAATTGGGATTAGAAATACTATACAAAAATATAATATGTTTCATATATATATTTCTCACCAATTTGACAACGACTTTATGCAAAAGTATTTCCCAAAATAGTATTTCAATCTCTTTGAATATTCCCTTTTTCTTCACAACAATATCCAAGAATTTGATCACACAGATTATGAGATTAGAATGGGAAATAATTTCTGCCTGGACAAATATTCCATTTCCATTATTTTCTACTCAACTCATTTAATATTTGATGGGAGATTTTATAAACAGAAAGAAGGCGTTGGAGAACATAGTTGTTAATAACAAAAATAATATCTAGATTATCTTTGCATATGACATAACTTTCAGCAAGTATTGTGTGGATGATTGCATTTTTGCCATTCTAGATGACAAATCGGAGGAAGTATTGAATATTTTTTAATAAGTTTCAAATAAGGAGAAGAAACTTAACTGATGTTTCTGAACCACAAAATTATTAAATAGTATCTTCAATAAACGTCGGCGATCGGATGTTTTACTTCTACTTTTTGTTACTATTTAAAATTTTCGTATCTGAAGGGACTTTCACACGGGATTTATTCACTTAGTTGAAAGATAAGATGCCAACCAAATCAGAATAATATATACAGGGTGTCCCATATAAAACTCCACGGACAAATATCTAGGAAATGAAAGATGATATCCATATTTCGTGAAGGCAGATGATCTTGATGTCAAAGGGTCCTCTTATTTACGTAGAGATCCATCATCAGGCGTCATCCGTTAGGGCGTCGCGACACCAACGCCAATTTTTTTATATGGCATCTTAGATTTTTCAATGCTTTTTGCGATTCTGCATAAAATTCTGAATTCAGCCATCTAGCACACTCATAGTTTCCCTTGAATACTGATGAAAAACAGGAATTTTATTGCATATTATAAAGAGGGCCATGAATAAGTCAAAATAAAAAGCAATAACACCAGTTTAATAAAATTGATCTAACAGTTATAATTGCATTGCCTGTTCAGTTCCATCTAGTTGTGTGTTCCTGTAAAATCGTAGTCAATACACACCAAAGTAAATGTTTCAAATTACCAAAAAATATTTTACTTTGACCAAAACTCTACCAACATCATGGTAATAACAAAAAAATTAAAGTGATAACATGAATTATTTTAGTAAGTGTTCGAACTGCCTCCCTTCACGTAGAATACACATATTGCACCTTTTTAATATTTCTCGATTCGTGACAGCTAAAAGCGTCGCTCGCGATATAGAAGCACAAATATTTGTGATACAATTTTTTAAATCATGTACATCTTGTGGACGTCGCATATAAACTAAGTCATCAATATATCTCCATAAAAAGAAATCCAGTGGAGTCATATATGGACTTTGAACTAGCCATGGTGTTGTCCCTTATTTCCAATCCATTTCTCATTAGAAGTGTCATCCAAATATTGGGTAATTAAGTATCTCTCTCCATTGAAAATTCCTTCGTAAAAATGAAGTCCTATCAAATAACCATCAATGATTCCGCACCAAACGTTAACCCTCCACACAGACTGATATCTCGTTTCTTGAATCCAATGATGGTTCGTGTCAGACCAATAGTGACAATTATGTTTGTTTATTATACCGTTGTTATGGAAACGGCTTTCATCACTCCATACTATTTAATATGGGAATAGATTATAGTTATGAACAATAAACAATTAGGATTATTACCTGGCTGTAATCTTCGAATCAGATGTATTTTGTAGGGATAGAATTTGGTTTTTGACAAAATACGTTGTATTGACGATTTCGAAATATCACAATGCTTTGCTACTTGTCTGGTAGACACTTCAACAATGTGATTCTCATCTAGAGCCGTTTTTTTTTCGCTTCTTTTCATTAAAACATTCATTTTGTGCCAAAGATTTGGCTAAGCTAGTGAATGTTTTGTCTGAAGGTAATCTTCTGTCGGGTTACCGATTAGCGTATTTTCTCTCTGCTTCTTTTGCATTCCTTCTTGCTCCGCCATAAATACATATCTTACACAACTTTTCTGCATTCTAAAATTGAACCATTTTTCAATTTTACGAAAAACCAACAACAAAACTGGATACACTTTCGTAAAAACTGACAGGTTCTCTGACAGATCCATGAATACTCGTATTATTGCATTTATTTTGACGCTTTCTTGCCCCTCTTCATAATATGCAATGAAGTGCTATTTTTCATCAGTATTCAAGGAAAATTATTAGTGTGCTATATGGCTGGATTCAGAATTTGATGCAGAATCGCAGAATGCAATGAAAAATCTGGAATGCCATTTGAAAAAATTGGCGTCGGTGACGCGACGCCCTAACGGATGACGCCTAGTGATGGATCTCTACGTAAATAAGAGGACCCTTTGACATCAACAACAAGTGTGGTATTTTTCTTGGGTTTTGGATTCAGGTTGACAGAAAAACGATTTGGACGACGTTTTTTCCCCAGCTGAGGACATCTTCTGGTTTAGCGATTTATTTATTCATTTCTACATAGTCTGGAAAAATAGTTGTGATAAATTTTGTTTTAATGAACATTTTCTTACATTTGTTTTAAAAATTCAAAAGTCCCCAGCTAGGGACGAAACGTCGTCCAAATGATGTAATAAAATCGTTTTTCTGTCGAACTGAATCCAAAGCCCAAGGAAAATACCCCCACTTACTATATACAACAAGATTCAAGAACTCTAATCCAGAAATTATATATATATATATATATATATATATATATATATATATATATATATATATATATATATATATATATATATTCCTTGTGAGTGTGAGAAATGTGGTATATACTTGAGAACTATAATATATCAACATAAATATAATTTCTATGAGAAAACGGCACATTTCGATTGTGTGAAGATTTTTTAAAAAGAAATGACTTATTCAAAGATCCTCCTAAGACAATAAAATGATTCAAATAAATCTCCATGATAAGTGCGTAAACCAAAAAAATGATACACAAAGGTTCAGAAAGCAAAAAAAATATTCTGAACAGTAATCGATAACAAAAAGTTTGGATTTCTTTCTCGAATGACTAAGTAGGTTGACTTAACACTTGTGTTTTTATTTTAATGTGTCAGTATTCATAATTTATACAAGCTGGTACCCGCGTAGAATTTGGTTTTTACTATGTATTTTTTTGTTTTATGACTGTGACTTTGCCCGCTTACCGTTGTACCGTTAACCAGTTTCCCGTTTTCCCGTTGACCCATTTCCCGTTAACCTGTTTCCCATTATCCTTTTAACCAGTTTCTCGTTATTCCGTTAACCCGTTTCCCATTATAGTCATCTTTATTTTCGTCTAATATATGTCATTATTGGTCATTTCAGCTTTGAAAAAGAAATGAAATAATTCTGAAACGATAGATATGAAAGAATAGTTTCACTTCCTGGTCCTTATTCCCGTTAGATCCAATTATATCGAATTCGCGGAACGATATATCATTCATCAATAACTACACATAACTCCATAATAATGACAATTGAAATTCTGAATGTTTCAGAGGGTTTCAACAACGTGTTTTATAATTTGCTATCGTTCTATGCCAAATCATCATTCCAGGAATGATCTTCGCCCACCAATGGACTCTTCGCAAAGTTGTATTTTATATATTCACGATTGGAGACAAAATATCTGCAATCAATTTGTTGCAGAAATTCCATAAGTCAATAATCCTTCGAACAATTTTGAGATGAATACTGCAATACATGAAGACTCAAATCTCCACATAATTTGCTTGCAATTCATTCACGAAAGGAAATTATTTATACCCGCCTCTGAACCAATCCAATTCGGCTTATATGAAATGCCGAAACCAGAATATGCAGATTATGCCTTGGGAAATCATTCTCTCATATCCTGTACATGGTATAATGTGAGATTTACTTTCTCCAGAGTTGAAATGGCATGTCATTTCCAAACGGATTCGGGGAAAAATGACATCCAAAGTTTCCACTTCATATATATACCCAAGCCAGGCAAGGATATGAATTATTTTCAGCTACGTGCGGGTCAAACATTCTGAGCACAGGTTGGGTTACATTTTGTTTTAGAAATGAAGTAGGATAGAGGCATTTCAACCATTTTAACCCTCGTTTGTGTTAGTAGTTCGAATACCAAATCAACGAATGAGAAAGTGGAGGATTTGTGAGGAAAAGAGGGTTGAGAGAGTTAAGATAATTCAACCACATGTTGGAAATACTAAAAAATCATTCTTTTATTACTTGTCATCCATATTCAAAACAAAGCATTGCACTTGTAGTTCAGTTCAACTACAAGAAATAAAGTTTATTATACCAAAACCCGTGTTATCAGATACTTCTGACGGAGATATTTTCAATGACATCACATTGATTAAAAACATTTGAAAGAACTTCATGATAAATTCAAAAGGATTGGCAACAATCATAGCTCTGAGATATGTAACCAAAAACCAGTACCAAAGATGTAGAAAATACGTGTGTCATTCCATCGACGATGGTGAAAAATATTTGAGAACAGAAGTTTCACATTGAGATTTATAAAACTAAAAATATAGAATTATGCAAACAAAATTATTTTCAGGGGCAATACTAAATACCTGTCTAAATATTTTCAACCCCCTAATTAACCCACTTGGAGGATGCATTTTCAAAAATCCTTCATTAGTGCTCACCTTCGTTATACACTGTGGCTTTTTATAGTCCCTCCCTCCCTGTTACCTTATGAACGGTTCGACGTAGATCAATGCCGTTTTGAATTATATCACCGATACTACTTTTTGAAATGAAAGACATTATAATTGCTTGATAGATGGCGCGGTATGGCACATCAACTTAAAAATTTCGAATAGCAAGTGGAACATCGTTGGAAAGATAATTCAATTATCTTTTCAACCAGCTATCATTTTTTGAATTTCGTTAATAAATTTGTTCACAATATGAATGGTACACCTTACCTCGATAACAGTTTGATGTGGAATAATGGGAAAGAAAATATTTTGAATTGTATTA
This sequence comes from Gonioctena quinquepunctata, assembly GCA_018342105.1. Taxonomy (NCBI): domain Eukaryota; kingdom Metazoa; phylum Arthropoda; class Insecta; order Coleoptera; family Chrysomelidae; genus Gonioctena; species Gonioctena quinquepunctata. The sequence goes on along the minus strand of JAFIRS010003611.1, from coordinate 70,654 downwards.
CCGATCATACTTTTTGAGAGAAAATACATTACAATTACTCGACAGAGGTCGCACATCAACTTGAAAATTTCGAAAGGCATAGAGGTCGAGTTGCACATCGTCGGATTCACAACTGCACATGGAATATGGCCAATAGAGGAAGATTCATGATGTGAATAATTTTTCATTGTCGAATTCATTTCAATGCTTGATTAGGTAGAGATTTTGAATCCATACAATAATCCAGTTTCCGATCCAAATGATGGTACCTAATTCATTCATTTGTAATGACCATAATCATAACGGGTACCATTTATTGAATTTGGTAAACTGATAATCAAGCAGTTACCTAGAAATGCCTAATGTGAAGATGGATTATTTTGTCGATGTTTAAGACCTTCTAATGTATACATGATTATAACACTACTTACCTGCTCTTCATATTAAAAACGAATCATCGCAACTGAAACAACGACTAACACGGGTGTGTGCTGGTATACCTGCAGATATGTTACATAATGTTCGGGAAGAATTTTTGACTCGAATATTTTATTGTCAAGAAGCATTAGGCGGATATTTCGAACACCCAATTCATTATTTGACAACAATTTTGCTTCTTATTCTCAATAAATGAAAATCCTACATACTAGTTTTGTTTTACTTGACGTTTCAAAGGCATATTGAAAAAAAACGTATTGACGAAATTCAAAAAAAATTTAATGGTTGAAAAGAGAATTGAGTTATCTTTTCAACGATGTGTCACTGGGCCCCCCCTGCTTTTTCAAATTTTAAGGTGATGTGCCCCCTGCGCCATATATCAAGCAATCATAATGTCTTCCATTTCAGAAAGTAGTATCGGCGATATAATTCAAAACGGTTTTCGCTTCATTGTTCTACGTCGAAACGTCCAAAAGTTAACAGAGGGACAATAGAAAGCCACCTTCATTTTATAAGAAACTCCTGTGCCGAATTTCATGCTTCTAGACCCACTGGTTTGAGCTGGATATGTTTAACCCTCTTAGCGGATGAATGTTCTCCATCAATTTATTAGTGCACACCTACATTATACAGTGCTTCTCAAAAGTCCTCTCCCCCCTCTTATTTTTGGAACGATTATACATAAACAAATGAAATTTGGAAACTGAATATTGAAGGTTGTATACTTCCCTACTAGTGATAATATATGACGAAATCGTCAAAGATGACGTCACAAAGCCATTGGGACCAATAATTTTAAATGGAACCCTACGGCAAGCGACACCTCTTTCAGAAGGTATCAAAAAAACCCATTCAATGATACTAATTTTGTTTGTGTTTATTATGGCAGTTTTGGCAACTCGCTTTTAAAAAACTCAGAACTGTGATGAATTAAATCAGTAAATACTAAAATTCCAAATTCAAGCTCCGCCTCTGGATAGTTGTCAAATAAGCTGACGTTTTTGTTAGTCTCCCTAATTCGACGTTTTTGTAATTGTCCAAGTTTTTGTACATTTATTAATTTGTGTATTGTTGATCGAACGTTCAACTGTTTTGGCAGCTTTTGGTACTTTAAATATTTTTGTACATTTTATTAATTTGTTAAACTGTTGTGAGCAGAACGTTTGAGTGCTTCAAGAAGCAAAATGGTAGGTACGTGCTTAAGGTGATAGAGTAGCAGCGATCCTAATTCTTGGTGAAACTGGACAAAATATTCATGCAGCAGAACGCATTTTTAATGAGAGGTTTCCTGATCGCCCCGTTTCGAGGACTTATTTAAGGAAGCTTCTTCGTAAGTTTGAAACAACGGGTAGCATTAATGATGCGAAACGATCTGGCAGACCACACATTTCTGATGATGAAAAAATTGATATACTGGCAGAAGTAATAGTTAATCCTACTTCTTCAACAACTCACGTTGCATCTACCTGTAGAGTCAGTCGAAGTACAGTACACAAGGTGTTGAAAAAAAAACAAAATTCATCCATACAAATTGAAAATGGTTCATCAACTCTCAAACGACGACCCAGACCGAAGACTAGAATTTTGTGAAAATATGGAAACTAAAATTAACCAACAGCCAGACTATGTCAAAACAATTTGTTTTAGTGACCAAAGTACTTTCTATCTAAATGGAAATGTAAATACACATAATGTGAGGTATTGGAGTGACGCAAATCCTCACCTGTTTCGTGAAACACATACCCAATTTCCCCAGAAGGTGAATGTTTGGGTAGGTATCCTGGGAAACCATATCGTTGGGTCTCTTTTTTTAAATACTAATTTAACTGGTGAGGTTCATCTGGAGCTGTTGCAAAACGCAATAGAACCGTTAATCCTTGAAATTTTGGAAGATAATCCAGATGAATTCGGCAATTTGGAAATAACATTCCAACAGGATGGTGCTCCTCCACACTATTTTGGTGCAGTAAGACGGTATTTGGATGAGGAGTATCGTGGTAGATGGATTGGACGACGAGGTTCAACGGAATGGCCAGCTCGATCACCGGACCTCACACCTTTGGATTTTTTTCAGTGGGGGTACTTACTTTAAATCGAAGGTTTACGCCACTGGACCTGACAATATTGACGTTTTAAAACAACGTATTGTTGCAGAATGTGAGGCTGTTTCCGCAGACACATTTGCAAAAGTACGAGAAGAGTTTAAAAATAGGATATTTTACTGTCAAGAAGTGAATGGAGGTCACTTGGAGCAATTTTTTTGAGTAGATACTAATTCTTAAATCTGTAATTAATATCATATTGAATGAAATTTAAATTTCAATGTTTACTAATGAGCCATTGAAACTGCCATAAACACAAACAAAATTAGTATCATTGAATAGGTTTTCTCGATACATTTTGAAAGAGGTGTCGCTTGCCGTAGGGTTCCATTTAAAATTATTGGTCACAATGGCCTTGTGACGTCATCTTTGACGATTTCGTCATCTATCATCACTAGCAGGGAAGTTTACAACCTTTAATGTTCAGTTTCCAAATTTCACTTGTTTATGTATAATCGTTCCAAAAATAAGAGGGAGGAAGGGGACTTTTGAGAAGCAGTGTATGAGGAACTCCTGTGCTGAACTTAATTTTTCCAGACCCACAGGTTATTTATCCCCCTTAGGGCATACATTTGCAAAACTTTTTTCTTAGTGCTCACCTTCGTTTTTTTATAAGCAACTCCTGTGCTGAATGTTATGCTTCTAGTTTGAAGTGCATATTTGAACCCCTCATTTAACCCCCTTATGGAAACAATTTCCAAAAGTTCTCTCTTAGTGCCCACCTGAATTTATCTCTTCCAGACCCACTGGTTTGAGCTGTAGGTATATTTTCAAATCCCTATCAACCTCCTTAGGGGATTCATTATCAAAAATCCTTCATTTTATAAGGAACTCCCGTGCTGAATTTTATACTTCTAGACCCACCAGTTTAAGCTGCATATTTGAACCCTCCCATTTAAGCACCTCAGGGGATGGATTTTCAAAAGCTCTTCCTTAGTGCCCACCTCCGTTATATAACGAACTCTGTTGCTAAATTGATTTCTTTCACCCACCGGTTTGAGCTGTATATTTTCAACCCCCTATTAAACTCCCTTGGGGGATGCATTTTCAATAGTCGTTTCTCAGTGCCCGTTATATAAGGAACTCTTGTGCGTAATTTCATGCTTTCAGACCCATCGGTTTGATTTATATATTTTGATCCTCCTATTTAACCCCTTTAGAGGACGAATTTTCAAAAATTCTTCCTCAGTGCTCACTAACGTTATATAAGGAACTTCTGTACAGAATGTCATGCTTCTAGATCCACCGGTAACTAGATATCTTCAACCTCATATTTAACCCCCCTAGGGGGTGAATTAAAAAAATATATTCTCTTAGTGCTCACCTACGTTATATAAGGAAATCCTATGAAAAACTTCATGCTTCTAGACACAGTGGTTTGAGCTGTGCATTGTAGGTCAGTCAGTTGTTAGAATTGTATCAAGTAGATTTGGCCTATCATGCAATTGATTTTTTTTATAATTATGTAGCCGACAACGCCATATATTGTTGCGATATCTGTTCCCTGTGTTCTCATTTCATTTCAACCCGTTTGAAAGATAATTTATGCTCAATTGGTGGATGTATTCATAAACTGAAACACTGTAAAAATCAATAGAGATTAAATACCCTTGCCACTTTTTCTGAAACAAAAGAACGCCTCGCTAGTTTTGGTATTCCTCAAACTTCGTTTGCTTATTCTGCGAAGATTATAGTTTTTCATTTTGCTTGGTTGATTTCCAAACGTTCCTGAGAAACAATTATCCAACATCAAGAAATATTCGGCAATTAACTTCCACACCTCATTCAAGACAATCGCAGTTTGGAATATTATGATTGGAGGAACCATGTTTTGAAAGACAAAAATTCGAAACGAACGAGAATAACCCTACGTTGCTTCATTCCAAAGTTCAATCGGTTCAAAAGTGGTTTTTCCCTCAATTTTCCCTGAAGTCCCTGATTTGGGTATATCAATGTTTTCATTCTCAGATAAACATTCTGAATATACTATTTCAGATGAATCACGAAAGAGTTGAGATCCTTGTGATAATTTGAAATAATCACTCTTAGAATAAAAGGTACATCAATATATACTGCCTAGCCAATAACAAAGGGAGTGCACAAAGTTGCAGTGAAAGCACTTGAGTAACAGCGGGCGCAAACTTTGAGCATGCATTTTATGGCCTTTCTTACAGAAACAGACTTTATAACATGATTTGTGCAAGTTCTTTATATTCCGAGTCACTGAGAAATGAATTTTTAAAATTGTATTCTCTTCTGATAGCATCCCCTGTATTTCAGTTACTTTTCGGACGAAGAAATGGAATATAGATAAATAGACTGTATGGGATGTATGCTGAGGATAGAATGTTGGAAAATATATAAAGCGAAAGTATTTCATTTGAACGTATGATTTGAATTTTATTGTTCCAGATCAACGACTTCTCCAAAATAAATAAATATTTCATGTATAGTTAGTTGTTCCGTATATGAACAAATATTAGTTGATAAAACCTCAAAACGAGATTTCGCAGAGTGAGCCACAGCTTTCCTCATTATCTCATTTCAAAAGATCTTATCTTACACATATTTTTTTATCTATTAAATCATTTAATTTTCAATGCTTCTGTTCGATATATTCTTCAATATTGATTTGGTATAAGAGTATTTGGTGGATATATCTCAACTCTTCTGAAAATACACACTTTAATAAAGTGTGAGTTGAGAATTGACCGATTGAATGACCTGTCCATGTCGACTGAAGAAACCAGTGATTCCATTTACTCCCTACAGCCAATATTCAATGTGTCACGCGGTAAGAAAATGTTGCCTGCCAACTATTTCATTCTCTTCCGATGTATATGGTTAATGATTTTTTTCACAACCTGAATGCTATCTATTAAAACTATAGGTTGAAAGGGTAAATTTTTTTCCACCTTAATGAGTTAACACCTCACTGATCAGAATGATACAAGCAATGCCAAAGAGCAGAAATATTAAGGCTGTTCTCGGGAATGGAAGAAGTTTGCTCCCAAGGTGGGGTTCTATAGGCTTTGCTATGGTCAATGACCGTGGAAAATCTGATAGTAAAGTTACACACCTCTGGATTTAAGATTCAAGGTTACGCCGATGACCTGGTCGTACCTATTAGGGGCAAATATTTCCATTCGAATGAAGATAGCCCCAAGCATAATCAGAAACTGGTGCACAAAGGAGGGACTAGATGTAAATCCCAGCAAGACAGTACCGGTTTCATTCACAAGGAGGCGGCAATATGAACTGAGAGCCTCAACCCGGAATGGAACTTAACTATAATTTTCCACGAGAGTCGAATATTTGGGCGTCATGTTCGACCGAAAACTAATATGGAAAAGACACATCAACAACATGCGGCAATCTGAACGTGCTTGGCTGTGAATCATAGGGGCAATATTCACCTGCCCCACGCAGCACTAGATGTAATGCTGAACTATTGTATATGTGCGTAATGAAGGAAGCGGCAATCAGTGCCTTCAGACTGCACCAGATATCAAACATGAAAGCTGGAATTCTGACAGGATATCTAAAGATTACGGAAAATATTCACAGGTACAAACCAGACATTAATTATGCCAGCTAGTTACGATTTCGAAGTGCATTACGAAATGGTCATGGAAAACCAGCATTATACACCACGAACAGACCTCAATTGAGAAAGGCTGCAGCAATATGGTATACTCATGGATCCAAGATGGATGAAAAGGCTGGAGTAGGAGTTGCGGGACCTGGTTTCTGGATCTACAAATCTCTTGGTATAGCCCCATCAATATTTCAAGCAGAAATTCATGCTATTGAAATATGCACCCAAGAATGCCCTGCCAGAGTCTCCAGGGGCGTAAAAACTCTACATCTAATCAAACAGCCAAACAGCACTGAAAGCTCTGAAGTCACACACTTTCGAGTTCAGACTGACTTGGGCTGCAATCTAAAGCCCACATCAAGGAAGAGTTTAGGCGCTGGGAACCTGATCGAATCACAATCCACTTGATAAAGACAAGCAAAAAGGCTTCTGAGCTCATCGCCAAAGAAAGCCAAACTGCTTCTCGGGTTGAAACTAGTAACGGGTCCACTCACGGGACATTGTTCTCTGAGGTACATCCTCAAAGAAATGGATTGATCAGACACTGAGATGTGCCGTTACTGCGAAAATTTCGCTGAGACTGCAGAACACCTGCTTTGCGACTGCCAAGCGCTGTTCTGCAAAAGGCTCGAGTTTCTTGAAGACGTGTCTCTTATGCCCTCAGATATCAGGAACTTAGCTCTCAGGAAACTAATACACTTCGCAAGGAGTCTTGGAATTCCTGGTTTTGTTGAGATGAAGGATTCGATACGAAAAAAATTACTGGTCGAGGTGCTAAAAGGCTGCAGAGTCCAAACGTCCCCTCTACAAAATACAAGGTGATTGCTGACCAACAAAACTGCATGCATGAAAAACTGCAATAATTGAAAAGTAAGTAGATTCATCATGAAATTCTATCGGCCTATTATTGAATAATTCGTCATGTTATTGATGTGTGCCTTGATTAAAAAAGTGCTTCCACATGAAAAATCTAATGGAATAGGAATTTCAAGTACACTGTACAAAATGAAGTACACTGGTACGAAAAACTCGTGAAAGGTATTTCCATTTTCATTGTTATTTAATACTAATTTTATCGATATACTTTTTTTGCAAATGAGATTTATTATTCAATTTATTTCAAAGAATTGATCATTTTCTCAATATAAAAACAATTTGAGGGTCGTTTTATATGAAAATAAAAGTATTTTCAGATGAAAATGAACGAATAATTATGTTATTCATTGATTGTATTCCGATCAACAGAAATCTAAATATTTCGAAATAAATTCAAGAATGTCATATCCATATAAATGTCATATGTTATGAAAATTATATCTTTGTCACCCAAAAAGACGAAAATAAGATCAATTCCAGGGCGCATTAATATTTTCTAACCACTCAAGACTTGGCTCTCGTCGATCCCCCAGTTGATCATACGTCTTAATTGATGCGTGTCTTGCATTAAATAATTACTTCCGACGCCTACACGATCAACGATGGACCTCTGACACAGAGCATGCGGTCGCCCGGGTCATTACTTGACCTCGCTGGCGGCGGCCAACTTGCCGATAATTCCTTTAATTTGGACCTCCAGATGCTGCTTTTCCCGCTCTATTAGAGAATTCACCAGAAGGGTGAAGGGTACGTTCCCGAGTGCCATGTTGAAACATCAAACGACGATTCAAGGGCATTTCAACATGTCAGGTTTACGTTTATTTCATTGCAGTTATGCAATTTGAAGAAAACTCAATGTGATGACATGATATAACCTCAATGCTATAAAGAATGGGTCAGATATCAGTTGATCACCAACCAATCGATAGTAAACGCAAAAAAGGAAACACAACTCAACCTTACTAGGCTAACCTAGCTGTCCAAGTTGCTCGCAATAAAATGAATATCTTATGCAAAAAAGCAAAGACAAGTGCACAACCTTTTCATGTGACTGGAATTGTGACTTCTTGCCTTTACCCAGTGTCCTTATAATATTAATGAAAATGAAAAACAAGCCTCCCGACGTGGGATTTCACCCCAGAATCTGCAAGCAAGGATAATAACCGACTAGTCCAGTGGCGGTAACAGATGAATATATTCACATCGTTTCATAGCGGAAGTTTGAACTGCTAGAAATTATGTTTCACACAATTTTAGCTCTCGTGGTTTTTGACACAATAGGGAGAATATTTTCCACTTATATTTTCAGTAATATATTTGGAACCAGTATTTACAATATGCCGCAAAAAAATAAATAGTATCATAAGTGGTAATCTGAATGGTACTTCACATCATATGGACCTCCAGCTTCCAGCTACTAGAAAATCCTCGTTGGTTTCACAATCAAGCTAAATTTCTATGTCTGACAGTCTCTGAGAATAGCGGCTGTGACAGATATACACGAAAGAGATAAAAAACAATTTCCGTTTTTTTAATTTTTCATGAATCTGGTTATGATTTGCAAATAACGGTTTTTGGAATTTATCAGGACTGTTGGAACCTCCTATTGTTTTGTAACGAAAGATACTTCAAAACACCAACATGTTTTTCTTTCATATGGGATAGAGATCTCAATTCATCATACATAACTAGAAAAACATCAGAATAATTACGACAAAAACAGCATAACCACCATCTAAATTCAACGATCATCATATACTGGGTGTCCTACATGAAACTCCGCCGGTAAGTATATCTCTAAATGAAACAGCATTTCTATTTTTTTGTCAACCTTGAACTGTACGATCGAAAGTTTTGAATTTATCTAAACCTACCTAATGTTTCTATGTATTCTAACTCAAATCAAAAGAAAGGAGTATAACCAAACTGGTTTCCTTTGGGTTTGATTCAACTATAAAATTCCATAAAAATATCAAAAAGTACAAAATGCAGATCAACAACACCTCTGAAAATGCAAAAGTCAACTCTTCTTTTCAACAAAAGCACACATGCAATTTATATATATAATAATAATAAGTTCATTAACTAATGTTAGACAACAAAAATTTAATAAAATACGATACCATAGTTCATCTACTCGATTTTGAATGAACTCAGTGGCTCCCATGAAGTTCCCTTGTCATGGGAGTATTTCATTGACATATTCATCTCGTAGTTATGTTATTGCTCAGAACATACACATACACACGCACACATACAAAATATGATAAATGAATATAAGTAAAAGTATAAGTAAAGTATAAGTAAGGTATAAGTAACGTATAAGTAAAGTATTAGTAAATAACAAATGCAAAAAAAGAAGAAAAAAATTCTTAACAATATCTAATACCCATTGACCAAAATTCATAATACTATTTGTATTGATGACTTTATTCCAATTTTTCAAATTATCTATAGAAAAACTTCTCAATCAATCTTTGATTTTTTTTGAATAACTGATGATTATTTATATTCTTTATGTTTTGTCGTACTTGGGAATATATTCGGGGGGCTGTATAGAGGTGAGACCTCTGATTTCGTAACTTTCAATTCTTGATTTTCTGCAGCTTTTTGTATCTTGTGTTATGTTCGTGGGAGATGGCAACTTTTTTTATCCTTCTGTTGGAGACATAATATTTTGTAAAAATATAATTTTGTTATACTAGATATGGGAATTTCACTGAAAAAACACTCGGTGGGGTAAGTTCTGTTTTTGTCATTTATAATTTTCAGGAAATATTTTTGGGTAATCTCTAAGTTTTTCAGGTGACATTCGTATGCTCTTCCCCATACTATATATGTAATTCGACAGAGAATGGTATATTACCATGGATTTACTATCCATGGGCAATCAACCTTTTATCATGGTGTGCAAACGATATTCATTATTGATTCAGAATTCATTCGAATCTGATCGTTCCGAGCTACGTTGAGAATAAGCATTCGCAGAAATCTTCGGTAATTCTTCAGTGGGAGAATTCAAGCGTCCACAGTGGTGGTCGGCCGAGATTATTATTCGAAATTATTATTTGAAATAGCCAAGCAGAAATATTGGATTAGAAATAAATACGTTTATCTAACCATTTGGAAATATATTTGGATTTGGAATAGTATATGGAAATATTTGGAATTGGAATTGCAGTAACATATATTTAATTGGAATCTTCAGCCAACTTCGATCTTTCGTCTAAGATATTGGGTTTCTCTCATCGCTACATTACGGGGCAACGAGCTGCCTTCAAAAGAATTGTTAATCTCTACAGATGCATCTTTTTTATACCCAAGACTATCACAAGTACAGATTCAAGACTGAACTCGGGAGCGACGAAAGTGACTAGATTCCTACACATCAACGTAGAATTTCTTTCCACGAAGCTGCCAATATTAGAGGCAACACTTAAAGAACTCAATTATCCTGATATACTGTGTGTATGTGAACATTGGATGAATAAAGTGCAAAATGAAGTAACATGTATAGACGGATATGAAAATGTAAGTACCTTTTGTAGAAAAGCTCATATACACGGTGGAGTTGCAATATATGCAAATAGTAAAATAAGTGGAAATTGCAAAGAAATTAATGTTAGAAAGTTTTGCATAGAACTCGATTTCGAGATTGTTGCTGTGTCTATTGATGAACACTTATGTGTTGCTTGCATATACAGATCTCCGGATGGATCTACTGATAATTTTTTTCTAAATCTATCCACATCATTAATGGAAATTATTGAGAGGAGCAAATATCAAGTAATAATGGGAGGCCTAAATATAGACAAACTAACGCAAGATAAAAACAGCAAAGAGTTAAATTATATATTCGAATCCTTCAGTCTGAAGACTCTAATAAATGAACCCACGCGAATAGACAGAAGAAATGGTTTTAATTCTCGTACTGCAATTGACTATGTTGTTACAAACGAAGGAGTTAAGGAGGAATGTGAAGTTTTTGAGCCCCACATAAGCGAACACAAAGCACAAATATTGAAAATTGTACTTCCCTATACAAGCAAAATAGATGAAGTAAAGAATGAAAAAGTCATCAGAACTTTCTCAGAACAAAACATGTTGAGTTTTCAACATTACTTTAATAAAGACAATTCACTATATCTGTGCTCAAGTGACAATATAAATGATTATTATAGACTATTTATGGAACATTTTGAATGGGCTCTAGATGTAAGCTGCCCAAAACAAAAAACCACTTCAAAAAACAAAAACAAAAATAAAAATACGAGTAAAGAGATTCAAAAGGAAATTGATGATCTCAAGTTTCTTTATTACATATCAAATAATTCAGAAGATCCAGTCTTGATAGATTCCTATAAAAAACACAAGAAAAACATTAATAAAAGGATAAATGATTTGAAAAAGGTAGATAACATTAACAGAATAGATACTGCGTCGAACAAAAGCAAAGAACTGTGGAGAATAGTAAATGACAGGCTAGGGAAGAAAACATCAAAACATAATATCAATCTGATGCATAACAATAATATAATAAGTGATGTTACCGAAATCAGTAATTTATTTGTGAATTATTTCACAACATCTGTGCATGAAAAACTAGATACATACAAATCCCTGGCATGCACAATACCAAAACAAAACATTAAACATACAATTTTTCTGGAACCTTTTACAAGCACAGAGGTAATCCAAATAATAAACAATTTGAAAAACAAAAACTCAATGGGCATGGACGAAATATCTATCAAACTATTGAAGTTTTGCAAAAAGGCACTATCAGAATCCATAGCCTTTCTTTTGAACAAATCTATAGAGTTAGCACAGTTTCCGGATGATCTAAAGCTTAGTGAAGTGATCCCAGTATATAAAAAAAAATAATCCACAAACAGCCGAAAACTATAGACCCATAGTACTACTCAGTCATCTTTCCAAACTAACTGAAAAAGGTATTGCATATAGGTTATACAATTTTCTCGAAAAATACAATATTCTATCCCCTTCTCAATTTGGATATCGAACAGCAAAATCAACTGAACTAGCCACCATAGAATTTACTCAGACTATCTATAAACATCTAGATACAGGAGGGAAAGTAGCTGGTGTTTTCTTTGACCTAACTGCAGCCTTTGACTGCGTAAATCATCAGTATCTTCTTAACAAACTATCAACACTAGGGATCAGGGGGAACCTACTGAAGTGGATAGAATCATATATATCCAACAGAAAAATTAGTATGTCTATAAAAGAGGTATTGTCAACCGAAAAATGTGTCGATATTGGTGTGCCTCAAGGCTCTGTATTGGGGCCACTTCTATTCTTAATTTTTGTGAACGACCTTCCAGATTATATTACAGAAGGGCAGATTTTTATGTACGCTGATGACACTTCTGTGATAATCGAGGCATCAACCATAAGAGAATTCGATCTAAAAATGGAAAAAATCACAAAACAGTTTGAATCCTGGTGTCAACAAAATTCACTCATGGTAAATTTATCAAAATCGGTATGTGTTTATTTTTCCAATATGAACAGCGACATAACCCCCACAATAAACAGTATAGAATTCAAAGGCAGCACAAAATTTCTAGGAACTGTCATAGACAGCAAACTACACTTCACACTGGAAATAGACAATATATGTTCCAAACTTGCAAGAGCAACCTTCGCGATCTTGAACCTGAAGAAGGAAATAGATATGAAAAATCTAATAACAGCTTACTACTCCTTAGCATACTCGGTAATGAGTTACAACATAGTCGTTTGGGACCAATCAACAGATGTTTCTAGAGTCTTCACTATGCAAAAAAGAATAATAAGAATAATTTTCAACATGGGCTACAGAGATTCATGCAGAACAGTCCTGAAAAAAAACAAAATACTTTCCCTAACAAGCATCTACCTATTCAAAATATCATGTTATATGTACACAAATGAAAATAACTTCCTTAAGAACAGCAACGTGCATAATTATAAAACTAGAAATGCTGAAAAGCAACATCTCACTAAATGCAACCTAGGTAAATTTAAAAAATCACCAAACTATGCAGGTCCCGAAGTTTTCAATGAACTCCCGGAAAATATAAAGAGTTTAAAATCATATCAAGCATTCAGAAAAGCATTAAAAGAATAGTTAGTAGAAAAATGTTTTTATAATCTTGCAGAATTCATGCAATAAATTAGCTACTAAGGGTACTGTCATTTCCAACCTAGGATTAGATAACAAATAACAAATGATTGGCAGTTAATCGAAATACTTCACACCACTTATTCGATCCAAGTGTATATCCATAGCTTTAATCTACTCTCTATCTATATATATGCAATATTGTATGAAAAAGCAAACATACTCATTTATACATGAACGTGTCAGTTTGTATTAACTGTATTTGACGAAACCTACTTTAAGTGTTCTTGGTAAATAAATATTTATTATTATTATTATTATTATTATTATTATTATTATTATTTTTTGGTTGTATCCGTCGATACGAGGTTGGGTAGTGCTTATCAGCACTAATAACTCAATCCTCAAATCTTTGCTTCGCTTCTACCCCTTTTCATGCTTTTCAGGAACCTTGAAACGTCGGTTCACTTGCCAGGCCATATTTGGACAACATCTTTCTCTGAGGCCGGAGAAGAATTGCGCTCGACTCGGGCTCGCCTTCAACGACCAGTGTTTTGGTACATGATCATTGGACCTGAATATCTACGTCTAGATCCACGAGGAGAAAGACATTACACTGATATTCAGCCACTTTAAATAGTTTTCTTTGCCGTGTCAAAGTATCGGGCTGCTGACGGGTGTTAGGGTTTAGGATTTTCTTGGTCAATCCGCGAATCAAATAGTTTGTCGATAGATAGGGATCGTAGGGCACCTTCCAGCCCCCTAGCCTTGCGCTGAACGTTGTGGGGTGGATTGTATCTCATCCGCGATCGGTTAACTTAGACAATTTTAGGATTTTCAAACCCAAAAATAGTTTGCCTTTTGATTGCTTATATATTTTCCCAAAAGGTACTTTGAAACGTAGAAACGTTATTAGTAGTTGGTACCAAACTCTAAGGTTTCTTTTTTAAAAAGTTTTGACTTTGAAATTATTTTTGAACAAATTCTTCTCAGAAATTCGTATTGAATATTTTTCAAATTTCTTTCGAACGAATTCTCTTCTCAGAAATTTGTCTTGAATATATCTAGATTTCTTTTCGAACGAATTCTCTCCTCAGAAATTTCGATTGAATTTCTCTCGCGGAAAGTGACTTTTAGAGCTAGCCTGGGCGAGAATCTGAAACCTAGATTCTCAATTTCAAGCTGTCCTAACGAGTGTTAATCTTGACGGTTGTCAGCACGAGGATGATTTTTCATCGTGAAAGTTGAATGAATGCCCTGACCAAGCTCCCCGTGAGTTTTGTTATTCATCCTCGCGCGTATCTACCCCTTCAGGCTAAGAGAGAGAATGAACTCCAAGTTCTAGGAATTTTTAATATCAAAGAAATATTTACAATGTTTATTTCCAACAGTCTGTTGAGAAAGCAGTATTTCCCACAATCAAACTGATACTAAAAGTTCTTGTTTAAACCCCAAGAAAATCCATCTGATTTTTCTAGATTGGACTTTGAAATGGAAAACTATTTTTTTTGTTTTATATCAGAAAAAGAAATACTTTCAGAGAACTATTCTTGCTAGAAAGAAATATCAAGATAACCAAGGAAAGTAATATTTTTATATCAAACTGAACACGAAAAATATTATATTCGTAGGCTGTGTGCACACACCTATATTTTTCTACTTAGTTTCCACATCCACAGAAACAAATGTTTGATACCAGGCGCTCGTCAATAGAGACTGCCTATTATTCCTTTTGAAATATTCACCGTTTTGTCGTTCCTCAGTCCTCGAGTGAACAGACTAAAAAGTGTGAACAATATATATTTTTGAACCCCTAATGTTCGAGTCGCGGACCCTATCAGAAGTCTGTAATTCATGTAAAACCTAATAACTCTAAGCCAGGACCCTGCATCGAGACTTCATTCGGTCTCGGACCTACGGGCTTAGTACGAGTCCCTAAACTACGCAACACAATGATAACGGAAATACGGTTCACGCCTATCTCCACTGACTTCCTAACTACCGTAGTCAGCGGCCTCGACCACTCTTCCGACGAGTGTTACGATTTCCAAGAGTCCAATGAACCCTGTCTCCAGCTCGGCTGTCAGAGGGCTCGTTGAAGACAGCAAGGCGAAGGATAGGATGGGTAATGACAGGATCCAATAAAGGTATTAGTGCCTTCCTTATATTTCCTGCTACCTGCAACTGTGTCTCGTTCTGAAGCGAAGCGTAGTGAAGTACTGAAAAGTACAGATTTGGTTTTGACTTAGAATTCTTTTTGGAGGTATTTGATGCCCTCCTTCTTACAAGCTTTCAGATATACGACTAAAGAATGACTGCTCTCAATTTCCCCAGGCCGCTTTGTATACGTTGAAATTCGTCCAAAGATCAAACGCATAAATTTCCAATGAAAAATACTCGGCTTTTCTAACTCAGCTACCTGCATCCACAGCGAAGACTGGTTACTAGACTGCTCGAAGTATTCGGAATAAAGTCCTGCAACTGACTGCTACTGACTGCTACTGACTGCTGCTGTGTCGGACGGTTCGTCTGTATTTATAATTACAAGCGAGCGAACGACGCATTATGATTGGTCGAAAATCGCCAAGTGGGCGTTCCCGGCCCGATATACACGATTCCGAGGTTTTCTCAGGGAAACCGGAATCTTTTTGAATGAAAAATATTTTCTTGAAGAAAAATATTTTATTCGAAAATTTTCGATTGAAAATTTCGACAAAAATTTATAATTTCATAGTAAAAAATGCGCCTCAAAGAGACACTCCCCCCCTTTAGCAATTTGACAGTCTTTCTTTGCGATCGTAATGTATGAAAACTTCTGAGAAGGTCGAGCGTCCTGATAAGGACTTGTTTTTTTTTCGTTGGCCTTAGCCTTTATTTCCATCACATTTACATCAGTTATATGGGCACTTGCAAGCCCCGACATCCACTGGATTTACATAAGTTTGGCCCTATCCTATCAATGTATAATGGCTACCTTAGCTTAATGTTAATCGGCTTAGACGTCTGAATTTTTACTGGTGGTGACAAAAATAAATTCTACTCAGGACATACCCTCGAGTAGCGAACTAAGAGAAAAAAAACTTTACTGCCCGAACTTCTACCTAGTTTCCATAACACCAATC
Organism: Gonioctena quinquepunctata; assembly: GCA_018342105.1. Lineage (NCBI taxonomy): Eukaryota > Metazoa > Arthropoda > Insecta > Coleoptera > Chrysomelidae > Gonioctena > Gonioctena quinquepunctata. Next base: position 54,409 of record JAFIRS010003611.1, on the reverse strand, counting down.
CAGTTTTATTCTTTTTCTTAAGAAACACGGATTCGACAAAAGAAAAACTACGCTAAAAATATGTACATATTAGAGGTTCTTCGAACTCTCTCTTTTAGTGGCAAAACCATCCAGTTTCCACTTACAATACTCATACTTATCTACATGTTTAACGAAAGAAAAGAAATGAATTATTTATATATATATATATATACAGTGACTCTTAGAACTCAGAGTTCACCACTCTCCCTCTCCTACTATAGGCGTCGGCCTCGGATATCATTGCATGCTTCTGGCAGGCGGGATTGTATAAATGCCCCCTCTTTATGTGGGAAAAACATCCGCTCATTATCCATACAACTATCAATACCTGTGCTCTCAGCAACCGGATTACGGGATAAAAAATCAGGGAGCAAGTTCAGCTTCCCCGGTACATGAAAAATCTCGAACGAATACTCCTGCAAAAGCAGAGCCCAGCGAGTGAGTTTCGCTTTTTCATCCTTCATTCTGTCCAACCATAATAATGCCGAATTGTCTGTAAACAGTTTAAATGGAGCATCTTGTAAAAAATGTCGCCATTTGCGTACCGCCCATATGACCGCTAGGCACTCAATCTCATTGATATGGTATCGTTTTTCTGTCTTATTTAGCTTGGAGCTAGAATAAGCAACTACATTCTTACGACCCTCTGGACCTTCCTGATAGAGTACTGCCCCTATACCCACGTAACTCGCGTCTGTCTGCAAGCAAAACGGTCGAGTAGGGTCGGGCCTCGCTAGACTTAGGGGTTTTGACACTAACCCTTTTATTTGTTGGAAAGCATTTTCTGCTTCCGCCGTCCACTTAAATTTTCGGTTCTTGTCGATCATGTCCGTCAGAGGGCGGCCACTTCGGAGAAGTGGGAATATATTCTCTCAGCCATCCGGCTGTTCCTAAGAACCCTCTTAGTTGACGAATCGACTTCGGAGTCGGGTAGTCCCGCGTATTCGCTACAGAGTCCTCTTGGGGTTTACTCCCTTGCGCAGACACCACTCGGCCCAGATATTTTAATTCTTTCTGGCCAAACTGGCACTTTCGTGGCGACAGCCACAACCCATGAACGCGTAAACGTTCCAACACCATTCGGAGGTGATCGACGTGTTCCTCCAAACTGTTTGAATACACAATAATGTCGTCAAGGTACACCTTGCAAAATGCATCAGTGTACCCTGCGAGTACTGCTCCCATCAATTTCTGAAACACTGATGGCCCGTTCCTAAGGCCGAACCCCAGAACCTTAAACTCATACACTGATCCATTTGGTGCCCCAAAAGCGGTGTACTTCCATGAATTTTTTGCTAGCGGCGCCTGCCAAAATCCGTTCCGGAGATCTAGAGAAGTGAAGATTGTGGCTTTGCCCATCTCGCGTACAGTTTCCTGGATAGGTGGAAGGTTCGGAGCTTCAGGGACGATTAATTTATTAATCTCCCTGTAATCTACGCAGAAGCGCAGCTTTCCGTCCTTTTTCGGCACCAACACAACTGGGCTGCAGTATTCGCTTTGACTGGGCACCACTACCCCCGCCTCCAGTAGTTTATCGATCTCCTCGTTCACGATCCTCTTTCTCTCCTCAGACATTTTCGAATAGCGGCATTGCCGAAACGGTTTCTCCTCCTTCACTCTAATTTCGTGAAGCGTAGCTTCCGTGATCGGCTGCCTAATTGTTTCTGTGAACACGTCTGGAAATTCTTGCACGACCTTTACAATTTCCGACTTAGTTTCAGCTGCGAATTGCTCTTCCGAAAATTCCGGCACTGAAAGTTCACAAAATTGTTTCTTTGTCACTTGACTAAAGAAAACGGTTTGTCGGGGTCTTTTCCCGAAATACAAGCACTTCCTTGCAATATCCACTATGGCCGCGTTTTCCATAAGAAATGGCATCCCCAGGATTACCTTCTCATTTAGTTTACCCAAGAGTGTGGCCTTAACCACGTACTCCTGGCCTTCGATTTCCATCGGCACTTCCAGGTGGCCCAAACTCCGGCTCGTTGAATTCTGGCAACCTAGCTGGATGAATGTGGCGTTTGGTAAACTTGAAAAGTCCTTATTTGGAAATAAGTCGGGCCTGATAAAATTCACCGAAGCGCCAGTGTCCACTAACGCCTGGATGATTTGCCCCCCAACTCTCACCGAAATGCGAGGCAACTGCCTACCAACAATGTCTTTTTCTCCCAAGTTGATCAACACTTCTTCTCCTATACGTTCCCCAGGTCTCGACTCGTCCAAGACTGACCCACTTGCATTGAAGCCGAGTCCATCAGCTTCAATACTTACACTCCGACTACTCATTTCCTTCGTAATATTCGAAGAATTTGCAAACCATCCGGTTCTACCATATGTCTCAACAACAAACGGCTTTCATTATTAGAGGGGGCCTCGCCGCCTACTGACCACCCTCTCGGCCGTTTCCCGAATTTGAAACTCCGCTATTATTTCCAACCCTTCCACGTACAGGTATATTTTCCCCTGGATTTTGTGGGCTATTATTGGAATTATTGCGATTCGCAATATTTCGATTCGTATTATTACTATTTACAGGCATCGCCTGGCGATAGTTTCCATTTCTATCGGAATTTCGAATATTTCCCTCATAGTTCGAATTATTCCTATGTGGCATCGAACTCGAGCTTGATTTGTTTGCCTTTAGATCTGTCTCAATTCCCGAGCACAGATTAATAAATTCTTCCACATTATTCAATGTCCTGCCTCGCAAGAATACTCGAATCTGTGGTAACACCAATTCTGAAATCAACCTAATCGTATTTTCCTCCGAACACCTCGGAATAATGCGATTTGCCAAAGTCAATTTTTCAATGATGAAAAAGTCGACTTTTTCATTCTCCGACTGAGATTTACCATATAACTTGCTCATCAGTTTGGCAAGTATTTCGGGGCTGTCGAATCTTCCAAAAAACCTTTTCGCAAAAAAATCCCAACTCAAGGGTACTTGGCCATAATGATTCACCCATTGTGCCGCCTCCCCTTTTAATTGTGTTTTCACAATTGCGAACCACTCGTCCTTTGGGATATCATATTTTACGAACTCTTTCTCGATTTTTTTAATGAAAACGGATGGATCCTCCGTATCCGTGCCTGAAAATACTGGAAGTCTCTGCCTGTCCAGTTTCCGGTTATTACCTTGGCTGATTGTCTGTGCTAAAAGACCTGCCAAGCGAGAAATTGGATCTATAGTTTCCGCTATATTTCCTACATTCGTGAAAGTTTGATTTTCTTGTATGAAAGAAACTTTCCGATCTTTTTCTATATTGTCCGGGCGCCAGTGATTCTGTTCCTGAGTCAAATTTCGATCCCGAATCACAGATGATCGATAAGATGGAGTAAAATCTCCAATTCCCTCATTATTGGAAATATTCGGATTCCTTTCTAAGGTCACCGTTGTGTCTCGCTGAGAGTAAACACGGTTTGGTAGCTGGTCGAGAGTGTGCCACTCCGAACCCAGTACTTCCGAAATATTTCTATCTTTTACAATCCCTAAATTCTCCTCTTCCCTGGTAACATTCGGGTCCTCGTTTCTATCCAAGAAACATTCTATTTCAGAGGCAGACCTCCACACCTTTGGATTATTTTCCAATAGCAATATTTTTCGCAAAGCCTCGCTCTGCTCATCCATTTCCCGATTGGGAATTTCACAAAAGTTTCTCGTATGAATATTCGAAAAATTTTCATTACCACGATTGTACAACGGCTGAGATTGAAAATTTTCTCGCCTCTCGTTTCAAATTTCGATTCGTAAAAGTTTCATGTCCGGAAAAAGCATTCCCCTGATCCCTTCGATTCATCCAGTCGTCCGACTGATAGTCTTCACGAAATTCGAAATTTTCATTATATTTAGGAATTTGCTGAGCATTACTAAATCTAAGATGTGTAGGTACCCCAAAATTCGCCCCACTAGCGGCGCCATGACGGTTGTCAGCACGAGGATGATTTTTCATCGTGAAAGTTGAATGAATGCCCTGACCAAGCTCCCCGTGAGTTTTGTTATTCATCCTCGCGCGTATCTACCCCTTCAGGCTAAGAGAGAGAATGAACTCCAAGTTCTAGGAATTTTTAATATCAAAGAAATATTTACAATGTTTATTTCCAACAGTCTGTTGAGAAAGCAGTATTTCCCACAATCAAACTGATACTAAAAGTTCTTGTTTAAACCCCAAGAAAATCCATCTGATTTTTCTAGATTGGACTTTGAAATGGAAAACTATTTTTTTGTTTTATATCAGAAAAAGAAATACTTTCAGAGAACTATTCTTGCTAGAAAGAAATATCAAGATAACCAAGAAAAGTAATATTTTTATATCAAACTGAACACGAAAAATATTATATTCGTAGGCTGTGTGCACACACCTATATTTTTCTACTTAGTTTCCACATCCACAGAAACAAATGTTTGATACCAGGCGCTCGTCAATAGAGACTGCCTATTATTCCTTTTTAAATATTCACCGTTTTGTCGTTCCTCAGTCCTCGAGTGAACAGACTAAAAAGTGTGAACAATATATATTTTTGAACCCCTAATGTTCGAGTCGCGGACCCTATCAGAAGTCTGTAATTCATGTAAAACCTAATAACTCTAAGCCAGGACCCTGCATCGAGACTTCATTCGGTCTCGGACCTACGGGCTTAGTACGAGTCCCTAAACTACGCAACACAATGATAACGGAAATACGGTTCACGCCTATCTCCACTGACTTCCTAACTACCGTAGTCAGCGGCCTCGACCACTCTTCCGACGAGTGTTACGATTTCCAAGAGTCCAATGAACCCTGTCTCCAGCTCGGCTGTCAGAGGGCTCGTTGAAGACAGCAAGGCGAAGGATAGGATGGGTAATGACAGGATCCAATAAAGGTATTAGTGCCTTCCTTATATTTCCTGCTACCTGCAACTGTGTCTCGTTCCGAAGCGAAGCGAAGCGAAGCGTGGTGAAGTACTGAAAAGTACAGATTTGGTTTTGACTTAGAATTCTTTTTGGAGGTATTTGATGCCCTCCTTCTTACAAGCTTTCAGATATACGACTAAAGAATGACTGCTCTCAATTTCCCCAGGCCGCTTTGTATACGTTGAAATTCGTCCAAAGATCAAACGCATAAATTTCCAATGAAAAATACTCGGCTTTTCTAACTCAGCTACCTGCATCCACAGCGAAGACTGGTTACTAGACTGCTCGAAGTATTCGGAATAAAGTCCTGCAACTGACTGCTACTGACTGCTGCTGTGTCGGACGGTTCGTCTGTATTTATAATTACAAGCGAGCGAACGACGCATTATGATTGGTCGAAAATCGCCAAGTGGGCGTTCCCGGCCCGATATACACGATTCCGAGGTTTTCTCAGGGAAACCGGAATCTTTTTGAATGAAAAATATTTTCTTGAAGAAAAATATTTTATTCGAAAATTTTCGATTGAAAATTTCGACAAAAATTTATAATTTCATAGTAAAAAATGCGCCTCAAAGAGACAATCTCATAGTGCTAATACCTACCAGCAAGTACGAAAATGTGAAATGCACAAAATTATAGAGGTGACACCTATAATCTGTGTGGTGAAGCTTAGGCCTGATGACGTGGAATTTCAATTATATATATATATATATATATATATATATATATATATATATATATATATATATATATATATATTTATATATTGTTCGCTTTTCACAGATCTCTATGAAATCTACGTGGAAGACAAAAATGTTTGGTGGAAGCAGACACAAAACGAATGTAAATATAATAAAATTTCAATCTTTTTTCATCTCACACGAAATTAAAATGGCCATAAAATTATTGAATATATGAATAGAGTATGTCGTTCCCTGTCGCGGACTGGTACATATAATTCCCTAAATTTTGTTCGTTGAATTCTGTTCCACGAGTATTGACATTATTTGTGACATATGTAACGTAATTTACAAATGTTTTCTTTGTAGTCGGTCGTGTGGGGGATCATTTGGGAGCACTGATTATATGGATTCTGCCACTAATAGGTAGATTTCGTTTTGCCAACGTCAAGACTTCAACTTTTTTCGGTATTTCAGGTTTATTCAAAATAATCTGTAGTTACTCATCATTAGACATATCCATTTTTTGTTGTGTAGTTTTTTTTGTATATATTTTTAATATATTTTGTGTACTTTTTCCGGAATTGCGTATCTTTTCTGTGTTCTTCATTTAGGAATTATTCTAATATGGCGTGATTTGTTTTGAAGCATAACCCATGTTTGTATTTGAGAAACATGTTTTGGAGCCGGAAGACGAAAATTATATAAATTACAGAAACGCATATTTGTACAATACCACAATAACTACAGTTTGAATTCTGAATAATATTGCGAAAAAAAAAAATTATTATCTAAATGTATATGACATATATTCATATATCTCCAGAGAAATAAATGCAGGAAAAAAAGACTTGGAAATGAAACGCCTGAATCTTACCATCCGGAAAAAATGCGGCTTCAATTGAACCTATAAAAAGGATGCATGAACTATAGAGCAGAATAAGTTATGGGTCAATCGATTGATGTAAACTTTATGTTTCTAGCAAAGCGTTTCCATTATCGTGTAATATCGATTTAGCCATTAAAATGCCATTAATAATTAATTCCATTGATTGCATAATCTCATTATTTAACGCTTGGCATCCAAACATAAAGCAAAGCAAGGACATCTAATTTCCCATTCCTAGCATACATTTTATGCCATGGCTATAAAGTTGAAGGAAAGATACGCTGATCGCACACATATCCAAGTGGATACAGTGTCACAAACTTGTAATTGGTTAATCTCACGACTAATTAGTGATTAAGCTGCTCTTTACTGTATTCTTAGACATTGAAATGAGTTGATTAAACAGTCAATTCATTTTTATTCAAGCTCACGGACAAAAATGACGTAATGTAGCTGACCGAGGCAATTTGAAAAGACATCCAGTTCACCATACATACAGAGCGTAATTCCGAAACTTCAATGAGTATTTGCTTAATTTTCACGGATAGAATGGTGAAAAAAAATGTATATGATAACATTAATAGATTTCAACTCGAGATTCATCGACAATAACTCCATAGTTTTTGGGTGGTTTTCAGAATTCATATGAAAATATTCTCACATAGGAGCTACGTTTTTGATAAATATAAAATCCCCTGGACCCAGAAGAAAAAGGCTTTTTTAAGTCACGGCGTTCACCTACTACTCACTACTTTGATTATTGATAATTGTTATATTACGAAACAAAGCACTTTCCTGAAGCACTGACACCAAAGTTGTTCAAACCGCAATATGTAAAAAAAAAACATACGAGATACTTTCATTCACTGCACCATGTGTGATAATAATCAGAGTATTCCTACTATGTGAACACTCATAAACACATATTGACCTATATCAATCCATGAAATTAATTCACAACAATATTATTGCGTTTTTAGGATTTCGAAGACATTATATTAACAATTTTTATTTCATTCTATAAGTATCCAAATTAATAGCTAGGTTATTGTAACGTTTGTGGTTCAACTGGATATCCGGATGATAGTAAATAATAGAGACGACACTGCCGCGTTACCATGTCTCACAATATGAGAAGTGATAGTAATAATAGTAGGTAATCATACGACCCCTTGATAATGATAATAACAGTGGAGAGAAAAAAAAAGAATACAATTAAGTGAGAATTATAAATCATAGCCCATGCTAATCGGGTATGGTATCGTCGGTTTCATATATAGTCATTGGTTTCCGACTGCTCAATCTCTCAATCGCGGGTTCTCTCTTGAATTAACACCGTTTGAGTGGGTTCTAGTTGATTTCTTGTACGAACATGATACAGTTTTCTTTAGTCTGGTTGTTCTCTAGAGTTTCTCCTGCGTCGTTTACTGGGAAATAGGATTTTAAATGTGATTTGGCTCGCATCCTTCTTCTCATTAGCATTTGTCAAGGAGCAGATACATTTTGTTTGGGAGTTGCGTTATAGTTGAGTATAACTGGGAATGTATCATTCTAGTCCTTATAGACCCTGGTGAAAAAAGCCTTACCCGTTTGAAGGTATATGACGTTCCAAAATCCCATTGGACTGATGATTATGTGAGCTGAACATTGTTAGTTTGATATTGTATTATGTAGCAAAATCTCGAAATTGAAATGAAGCAAACGCAGGACCATGGTAACCAATAATGACGAAGACATTTTTCAGAGCTGCTATCATGGTTTTGACAGTTTTGTTATTAAATTTGTTTATAGTTGTATATTGATTAAATTAATCTACGATCACAGGTTGAAAGTTGAAATTCCTTAATCTCTTGAAATCTATTCCGATTTGTTGTCACACACTCACAGGTAGGTTCTCGTTCGTTATTTCTTGAGTACATCTGACAAGTGCAACAATTTTCGAATATCAGTTGTCATTCCCAGATAATATTTCGTTTCTTGAGCTCGTTTTTGAGACAGAACCGGTTGGTGGAATTGATGTTATAACCTTCGAAAGTTCGGCATGGAAATTTTTCGGAGCGACTATACGTTTTTTATTAAACAGAATATTTTTATATAGATGTATTCATTTTTTTATTGCTAATGTCTTTCAATTACAAGACATCATTAGGCTTAGCGTAATTGCAAAGTGGAAGTCCGAGGGTTGTGGAATAAGTGAGATGGCTCCGACAAAGACTGCAGTACCTGCTACCATGCCCCAGGGCAAGAAGCCCAAATACGTGGAAAAGGTCTAAAAAGGCGAAGGTTGTGAAAATTATCATTGATTGTACGCATCCTGAAGATAGCATTTTAGATGTGGCAAACTTTGAAGGAAAGGATATATATCAATGTAAAACCTCGGAATTTCGCTGGTCAACATGCAGTCACATTGGCAAGGGAAAAAGTAACAAAAGTTGTCCTCAACTCTGAAATTCCAAATACGTGGAATAGGTCTAAAAAAGAGGAAGGTTGCTCTGAAATGTATCATTGATTGTACGCATCCAAATGAAAATAGCATTTTAGATGTGGCAAACTTTGAAGGAAAGGATATAGATCAATGGAAAACCGCAGAATTTTGCTACTGGAAAAGGTGGTCACCATGCAGTCACATTAGCAAGGGAAAAAGTAACAAAAGTTGTCCTCAACTCTGAAATTCCATTCTCTGAGAGATATCTGGAATATCTCACAAAGAAATACCTGAAGAAAACAACATCTTGATTGGTTGAGGGTAGTTGTATCCGGAAAAGATGAACCCAAATAGTAGGTAGTAGGTTTTTGTGATATAAAAATTATTATTAATACAAGTTAAGGTAGTGAGTGGTTGTAGGTCAACGCCCGGACTTCAATAAAAATAATGTTTTGCTTTTTCAACTTTTTCGAATTAGGTTTTTTACTATTCTCGAATATACATTATTTGCAACTTTTCTGAAATCGACCGTTTTTGAGTTATTTCAATTTATTTCCGAATTTTGAAGTTTGTTTGGTCCACATTTTGTAATTCAGTTCTATTTTCCATTTCCTTATCTGATATGCCACAAACTATTTTCGATTAAAACAAGTAATCTTTATTTCGTCTTTTGCTTTTCATGTCTGAATTTTCTTACCGAGCCGCTAAAAACTATCAAAAAGAGGTTATATCTTGCAGAGTATCGGTAATAAGAGAATTAAATTTTGAATAAGGTTTACATTCCGGGGGAATATACGAACAGAGGAAGTATTTGACAGATTGAAAAGGGAAACATTCTCAATTGAATAGAAATATTTTTCTGTGAATTGAAAAATCCACGATGAAAATGAAGTAATTCTTTGTGAATATCTAACAAAAAACAACTACTTCCCTTTTCAACATGAATACCCCACGAGAGGTTATCTTGAATGATGGAAGATAGTGATTCCACACCTGATTTCATGAACATCCTGTTCATATTTTCGAACAAATCAATATTTTACAGAATTCGAATAATAAGGGGTTCAAATCAATCATCTTTTTGCTTCAAAATACACGTCTAGTTTTTACAGGTGGTAAAAACTACCCCTATCATAACAAAAGGTTATACTCCAATGAGTATCGGTAAAGGAAAAACAAGGGGAAAAATAAAAACAAGAAAAAACCAACGTCTAACCAGGAAATGAATAGTGAAAATGCCGAAAATAGAGGAAGCACCACGGATATGGAAATAGTAGAAAACACCTCCCAAAAAACACAGCAAAAAGCAGGAACACAGGAAAAACCTGAGCAGCAAAAGAAAATGAAACAGAAGCAAATGCCCCCCATAGTAATTGATGGGATATTACCGCTTCGGAAAGATGCCATTGTGCAAATGCAGACAGGCCTGGAGAGAGACTATACAATCGAATATGGTAACAAACGATCAACAATAAGGACCTATACAGATAGAGACTACGAAGCAGTGATGGGCAGGCTTGACGATCTGAACACGAGATACCACACATTTTCGAAAAAGGAGAACAAAACCCATACATCTGTGCTTCGGGGTCTTGAAAACAATCCAGACCCCGAAGATGTCAAGATTGACTTGGAAAGGCAAGGCCTGACAACTAAGAAAGTTTTCAAAATGAAAAACACCTCGAAAGCTCTATACATAGTCACGACGGGACCAAACATGAAGCTAAGCTATCTAACGAACAGAATAAGAGCGGTTCTGCACGCGATAATCAGATGGGAAGTCATGAGATATGACAAGCTCATTACCCAGTGCCATAACTGTCAACAATGGGGACATGCGACAGGAAATTGTAAAAAACTGCCAAGATGCGTAAAATGTGTAGAGGAGCATCATACGAGCCAATGCACAAAAAGAGAGGAAGAACAAGCCCAATGTTGCAATTGCTCAAAGTTTCACGCGGCAAATTCCAAGAATGTGAAGTATATCAAAAGAAAATAAATTATATGCAAGGAAGGAGGGCAACCCGAGAACACCAAAATGAACCGACAAGGCAAACAAATGAACCAAAATTCATAGACGCACCGCTACCTGCGGAGAACCAATGGTCAATGAGGCAACAGAGGGACAGGCAAACGAGAGAGCCGAGAAGAGAGTACGCCCCACATCAGGCGCTACTCCAACAAGGTAACCTAGAATCGAGAGAGCCAAGAAGAGAGTACGCCGCTCAGCAGGTGCTACTCCATCAAGGCAACGAGAATCCAGATAAAAGGAGGGAGAATACCAATGGTCAGATGCCTCCCCAGCCAGTTAGAAGAATCGAAGCAACCACAGGATCACCACCAATTCCTTATACCCCACCTCCTCAATCCAGTACAGTAGGTAACATTCTAGAAATATCGAGAAAAATCGCGAGTCTTGTCGATGTAGGAAAAGTTGAAAGAAAGCTAAACGAGCTGTATAATATTCTAAAGAATTCTCCAGATGAAATTAGAGAGGATATAGCAGCACAATACTTTTTTTTCAATGGCGCGAGATAGAGGTATAAAGGCATGCATGCTCAACTTGAATGGAGTTGCGGGGAAGTTTGCGCTTCTCAGCAACTTCATTCAGGAGCATTCGGTTGATGTAATGCTGCTGTCTGAGACTAGACTCCGGCAGGAGCATAGTTTAAAATTCAGAGGGTTCACCACTGTTAGGTCAGATAGAGTAGGAGGAGAACGAGTCGCCGGGGGGGTGGCAATCCTAATAAAGAAAAATATCCCTTACTCTGAAATTCCTCAAAGGAATTCGGAGATTGAACATATAGGAATAAAATTAGAGGATGGGACATGTATATTTTCTATATACTGCCCACCCAACAAAAAATTTACAGCGCGAGATTTAGACAATCTGTTTAGTGTTGCTAATAAAGTGATTCTGGCCGGGGATTTCAACGCGAGGCACTCGGAGTGGAACGGTAGTCCGACGAAGTCAAGCGCCAATGGCAACACGTTGCTGAAGTACTCGCTTGACAATGAGGTGATGATCGAACATAGTAGCGAACCAACGCACTACCCCTTCTTCAACAGTATGTCTCCGACGACTATTGATTTGGTTGTTCAAAAGAATGTAACGGACGTTGGAGAACTGGAAGTAGTCAACGAATTTATATCAGACCACGTCCCTGTAGTGTTTAAGCTAAACCAGGAGAAATACGCAAACACCGCGAGAACGCGTTACGACTACTTCCAGTGCAACTGGAAACAAAACCGTTACATTCTTAATAGAATAATAGCTATCAACGCGAATATAACTAAAGAAAACGTAGACTTTGAGACGCGGAAATTGATAAAAATCATACAAATCGCGAGAGATAAAACAGCCAAAAAAGTAGTCGTGAGGGGAGACAAGTTTGTGATTCCCAGCGGTATTAAAAACTTGATCAAGCTCAAAAATAAAGAAAGACAAAAGTGGCAAGCTACTAGAGACCCAGTATATAAAGATAACTTCTTGAGAATGGGGAAAGAGATCACTGAACTTATTGAGCAAAATACGAATACCGTTTGGAATCGCAAGCTTGAGAGCCTCAACGTTCGGGACCACTCGCTATGGGACGTGGCAAAAGGATTCCAAAGGAAAAGGGAACCTGTGCCAGCTATAGCGAGTGGGCCCGACCGTTCGGTGACAAACGAGTTGGAGAAGGCCGAATTGTTTGGCGGTTACTTCAGCGACGTTCACAAAATAGAGCCAGATAGCATAGAGCATCATAGACACATTAACAACTTGGTGAACAACTTTAGAGAAATTCCATCGGTGAGGTTGGCACCCCCGGAACTCCAAAAAGCTATAACAAGCTATGATGAGGTGCGAAGGGTGATCAACCAGTTACCGAGGAATAAACCACCAGGCCTTGACAAGTTGGATGCAATCCTACTCAAGAACCTCCCGAGGAAAGCCCTGGTCCAGCTTATTTACATAATAAATGCAATCATAAAGTGGCAACACTATCCAGATTGTTTGAAAAAAGCAGAAATAATCCCGCTTTTGAAACCGGGAAAGAATAAAAATAAATTAGAGAGCTATAGACCAATATCTCTACTAAGTGTAATCGCTAAAGTGGTGGACAAGATCCTTCTGAATCGTGTTGTTGACTTTGAGGAGAGGCAGAAAGTCATCCCGCCTGAACAATTCGGGTTCAGGAGAGGTCATTCTACAACCTCGCAAGTAGCCCGAGTTGTTCACGGGGTGAAAGAAGCATTCCATAGGGACCACAACACGGTTGTGGTCCTGCTGGACACCCAAAAAGCGTTTGATACCGTCTGGACAGCGGGGTTGATCGCTAAAATGATAGAGGCAGGCATGCCTTTGTGTCTGGTAAAGATCTTAGATTCCTATTTGTCGGAGCGAACTTTTAGGGTTAATGTCAATGGAGTCAGCTCGCGAGATTATGCAATCGGAGCGGGGGTCCCACAGGGGTCTTCGCTGTCACCGATCTTATATTCTCTGTATACCAGTGACTTTCCGACCTTCGCTAGAACGAGTACGGCCATGTTTGCGGATGATACCGCAATCTACGCCCACTCGTTCCAAAGCGAAGTGACTGCTAGGCAGCTCCAGATACATCTGGATCGGTTGGTCACACCATATTTGGAGAAAAATAAGATTAAGTTAAATCCCAATAAAACGGAGGTCGTTAACTTAACGAGGAAAAGAACTAACGTGAAGATCCTCGGGAAGATAACGATTGAAAATAATAAAGTGACGGAGAAACCCACTGTTAGATACCTGGGAGTGCAATTGGACAGTCGGATGTACTTGCACAATCATATAGCATTGGCATTACAGAGGGGGGCGGCCGCAATTAAGCGTACGTACCCCCTCATTGCACGTAATTCCAAGCTGTCGACTGATAATAAATTAAGAATTTATAAGCAAATAATCAGACCAACCATGACATACGCCTGTCCAATATTCTGCAGCCTGCCAAAAACCCAAATATCGAGGTTAGAGAGGTTGCAGAACAAGGCCCTTCGCATAGTTACGAACAGTAACAGATACATTCGGTTGGATGATCTGCGGGAGCTGGCGAAAGTTGAAACGATTGACTCATACATCAATAAAATATCAGATAAATTCTATCGATTTCACATTCCTAAAAGTCCGCTTACGGCAAATATAACGAACATAAGAGAAGGAATTCCCAGGAAACATGGGGTAATTTTTGAAAAGTTAGAACTCTATCGCGAGCCATTGTAAAACTAGTAAAAATTCTATAAGGTCGGAAACCCGACCTGCATGAATTAATATCCAAAAATGGCCTAGGTCAAGTACCTAAGCCACGCCCATTAGAGTGGGTAATAGGAATATTGTAAGCCGGTTTTTTTTTAATTTATTTTCCGGATAGCTCTGACGAGTTGAAAATAAGAAACAAGTATAATTAAAACAATTTTGAATTTTGGAAGTCCATCTTCAACGATAATAGGTGCATAAGCGTAAGCAGGAGGCATCGTTAAAACTCGCAATTTCTAGGAAAAACATTAGCGAATATGGAAAAAAAGGCTACCTGTTAAAACCAACAGGGGCCACCCCTTCGCCCCTTCGGGAGGGCAAGCTGGTGGCTTACATTTCCCCAAACATAAAGCCGCAACACATCCCTCCTCAACCCTTTTCCCCATAACATCCAGGAAGAGGAGCAGAGATTGTTTTATTGTACATATTAGTTAAGTTTTAAGATATCATGTAAATATAAAAGGAATAAATGTTATTGGATTGGATTATTGGATTGGTAATAGAATGAAATTTTGCATAAGGATTACATTCCTGGAGTAGGTATGTACTGACTGTATGATTGTGTTTCGATTTTTGAACTGCAAGCCTAATAGGTCAAGTCATCAATGAGTAGAATTTGCCCAATGATGGTCCTTTCAACTTTCAACCGATTCATCACCTAAATAAATGGAAAAATTGAGGTTGAAAGGAGAAATGTGGGAATTTCCTCATAATTTCATCTGCAATAATTTATTTTTGAATTAACTAGAAGAAAGGGTAGTGTTGATATGTTATTGAGATTGTTTCGAAGAGTATTCCGCAAATTTTCAGCATCGAGTAAAAAATTGTATGAAAAGAGTATGAAACTTCGGCGGCATAAGCTAGATGGAGCAACACGAAGAAATAAAATTATATGTGAAATCGTATATATACAGGGTTATTCATTGGGAAATGCGCATACAGTAAGGGTAGATGAAGGACACCGAGGTGCTTCTAAATAACATATATTTCAATTCAATTCAATTCAATTCAAAATGCCACACAAATTCGATAATAATGAATATGCAGACATGTTGTATGTCTATGGATTTTGTGATGGTAATGGGAAAGCTGCCCAAAGAGAATATGCACGGCGATTTCCTGGCCGGCGGTTACCTAGTGACAGGACTTTTTCTAATGTGTTCAGTAAGAGAACACGGTAAATTTCCAACTGTAGCACAAAATGAAAGTTATAAAAGACGATATATCGATTTGGATCAAGATATTCTTAACCTTGTACAAAATGATCCAAAAATGAGTACGAGGAGAATCAATCACGCCAATAATGTTCCTCAGTCTACTGTTTGGCGAAGATTAAGAAAAAATAATCTACATCCGTACCATCAACAGCAAGTTCAGAGGCAACAAGCAGGAGAGGAAATAGCTCGATTGGCTTTTAGTAGATGGGTATTACGAAATCATAGGATCATATACAGGTGTTTATTAAGCGATGAAGCGCAATTTACCAGAGACGGTGTTAATAATTCAAGGAATTCCTATATTTGGGCCGAACAAAATCCGTTCGACATAAAACAAACAAAGATGATGCAGGAGTTGATGTTGGAGGCATGTACTTTCAACATGATGGGGCTTGACCTCATTTCAGGGTAATAGTGAGAGAGTTTTTGAATGACTACTTCCCAAATCATTGAATAGGCAGAGGGGACTCACAACTGGCCTGCAAGGGGGCCAGATTTCAATCCACCATGTTTGGTGTTATTTAAAATCAAAAGTTTATTCACTGAAGTGAACACTAGAGAGGACCTTCTACGGAGAATTGAGGACACATTCGACGAACTGAGAAACTAAGAATGTTTCCCTTTTCAACATGAATACCCCACAAGAGGTTATCTTGACGATGGAAGATAGTGACTAAAGTTTATCTTTCAGTCGCAGATGATTCCACATCTGATTTTATGAACATTTTGTTCCAACAAATAGACCAAGCTATGATTAGAAAGTCAATTTCAAATCTTACTTCAAGAGCACGGAAATGTATTGAGCAAAATGGGAGCCACTCTGTTATAAGTTATATTGTTTGAATTTTTTTTGTGTGTAATTCTTTTCGTTTAACTGAATACAATTGGTTGCAACGTTATTTTTGTTTAAAATAAAATAATGCTTTTTTCGGAATGGACATTTTTCCTCTTTTTTAATTTTTTTTTTAAATATAGCGCAATGAACGAATGTTATGATAATTTTTTTACGCATACAGGGTGTTTGGAAATTAGTCATTGAAAATGATAATTTGTCCCAAATACGGACATGGCCTCTCGTTTTTCAATAAGGTTGGGATCCAGAAATTAGGAGAATAAGAAATGGTTGACGATTTTATGGATTAAAGCATTTAGTCTTACTTATTTCTTCTGCTCATTCCAAATTTGTAAATGAAATTTTAAAATATTGATATACAGGGTGTTTTTGACCGGAAATGGCTCCGGTTTTGAATTTTTAAATGGAACAATCTGTATATTGTAACATTTTTGGATTTCTGAGGCAATTCTGGATCAGAATGTGACATTTTAAAGAGTTTTTACGACTACTTCATTATTTTAGAGTCACTTTCAATATTGCATGATGGCCATGATCGGACGTAAACTAATCTGAGGACCTCAGGTCAGAAAATTACAATCGCATGGTTTTAGTGACTAATATGATAGATAGGAATAAGACAAGTTGGCAAAATTACACTTTCGTGTCAAACTATTATTTTTCAAATAACGACCATTTTTTGCCAACCACTTTTCAAAAAAAGGATTTTTTGACGAATCTAACGATACTAATTTATTTGCGATTGGATTAAAAATAAGAACATAAATTAAATATTACTAAGGAAAATACTGGATAATAATTTATTCACTTTTGTCAAGTGTGTCATGGATAATAATTTATTTACTTTCACTGTAGTAAATTTTGAAAGTGCATTCCTCCTTGTTCAAGACACATTTCAGCTCATTCAATTGTTTTTCTCAACACGTTTCATAACATTTGAGGCATACTTCTAAATGCCCGTAGAATCCTTTCTTCTAAGATTTCAAGACTGGCTGGGGGTGTTGCATAGTAAACCTTTTCTATAACAAATCGCGAAATGAAGAAATCCTGGACCATTGGTTGGAATAACTTGATTATTGAAATGCTCTATCAAGTAATTAAGAACTAATCTGGTATTACGGGGGGTGCTCCATCTTGTTGGAAGTAAATTCGCTGTAAAACTGCTGAAGGTAGATTATTAAGATGATCCTCGATTTCATTTTGAAGAAAACCTAAGTACATAATCCCTGTTAACTGGCCTTGAAACAATATTGGCCCAATTATTCTGTTTTCAACACTACCAGCCCAGACATTGATGCCAAACCTTTCTTGAAAATTGCCCTCTCTCATCGCATGTTGATTTTGTTGGGCCCAGTACCGAGTATTTTGCTTATCGAACATACCATTATTTGTAAATCGTGATTCGTCGGAAAATAGAATGAAGTTGATAACATTTGGGTTAACTCTATGATTTTGAAGCTGCCAATCACAAAAAACACTACCCGTCTCTCGCCATCGTCAGCTTGCAAATGTAGATATAATTGATATTTAAAAGCTCGATATCCGTGCTTTTTTTGTATTTTTCTTGCTGATTCGTGACTAATCTGCATTTCTTGACTAATTTATTTTAAAGAAACCGTTTTGTCAACCTCAACCATAGCAAGAACGTTAATCTCAGTCTCTTCATTTACGATGAACCCCTGTTCCGCCTCTCGATTTCCTTCTTGCCTAAAACGATTCTCAACATAGAAAATACTGATGGGCTGGATGTAGCTGATTGGGATATTTCTGAGCATACAACTCAGCAGCATTCCTTGAATTTCTATGACATTCTCCAAATATTAATAACATATTCACTTTTTCACTTTGAGTATACATTATTTTGAAGAAATATTAAACTGAAATTTAACGAAAATTGAGAAACTTTTACTGTCTGCTCATAAAGCTTATGTCACTGTCATTACCCAAGTGAGTGTTTTGTTTTCCAAAGAAGACTTGATAAAAATAACTGCAAAATATTATGCATCATGACTATCCATGGCACACTTGACAAAAGTAAATAAATTATTATTCAGTATTTTCCTTAGTAATATTTGATTTATGTTCTTATTTTTAATCCAATCGCAAATGAATTAGTATCGTTAGATTCGTCAAAAAATCCTTTTTTCGGAAAGTGCTTGTCAAAAATTGGTCGCTATTTGAAAAATAATAGTTAGACAGGAAAATGTAATTTTGCCAACTTGTCTTATTCCTCTATATATCATACTAGTCACTGAAACTTTGCGATTGTAATTCTCTGCATCACCTGAGGTCCTCAGATTAGTTCACGTCCGATCATGACCACTTGAATGAAATATTAAAAGTGGCTCTAAAAAAATGAAGTAGGCTTATGAACTTCTTGAAATATAACATTCTGATGCAGAATTGTATCAGAAATCCGAAAATGTTACAATATACAGGGTGTTCCATTAAAAAATTCAAAAAAGGAGCCATTTCCGGTGAAACTGGGGAAGTAATTGTTTTCTGTTGAATATTCACAAAAAATAACTATTGGATTTTTCAATTCACAGAAAAAAATCATATTCAATATTTAATTCGTAATGTTTTCTTTTTCAACCTAATTATCCAATGGAACCACCCTTATTTGAGTTTTTGAGGTTTATTTGTTAAGGATCGCTCCGAATGGGTTAATCAGGTCTTAGATTATCAGGAATTTGTGTAGAAACTATCAGATAAAAGTGTTGATGAATTGATAAACATCCTTACAAAAAGCATTAAACGCAAAAACTTGGAGTATATAATTCAGACAAGCGAATAAAGTTTCGCGAAATCATTTACCAAAAATAGCAACTGTGACTAATTCCATGTCAATTAGACGAGCAGAAATGGGTCAGATTTCAATTGCACAATTTGTGAGTTATTTAGTTACAGAGGTCTGAAACTGAATGAGAGCTTGTGAAATAAAAATGTATAAAATTCTAATTTTTGGAAACTTCATCCACTTTACGGCCTCTGAATTGTGAAATATATATAATATAATTTTGAATTCTTATTGACATTTCCTTTCAGTTTGCTCTCCTCCAAAGAAGGAACATATACTTTTGTAGTGACAGATTTAATGAACGCCCTGTTCATAGTTTCAAAAAATTGTAATCAAATGGTCAAACATTATCTATGTGAAATCAATAATTTTGTTTTTGCTATTCGCTTGTTTAAATGAAAAACTTCCTCTTTATTTTCATAATATACTTGGGAGTATACGAATTTTCATGCAAATGGGTAATGATTACAGTTATCCATATAATATTACTGAATTTTTCGAGTTCTTTCTGTACCGAGACTGAAAA
This sequence comes from Gonioctena quinquepunctata, assembly GCA_018342105.1. Classification (NCBI taxonomy): domain Eukaryota; kingdom Metazoa; phylum Arthropoda; class Insecta; order Coleoptera; family Chrysomelidae; genus Gonioctena; species Gonioctena quinquepunctata. Next base: position 34,838 of record JAFIRS010003611.1, on the reverse strand, counting down.
TGACCTGTCTGTCTACAAGTACGATTGTTATTATGAAAGCTGATGAAATTTTCCATTTGAAAAGTTTAAGTTAAGTATACTAATGAAAACTATATAAAAGATAAAAATTATACATCAATAATTTGATGAAAAAATCAACAAGAACTCAAGGAACGGACAGACTGAATAGTTCCAATTCCTGACCTTCACTGGAAGTTACAAAAGCATCATAAGAATAAGAAAGAAGAGCTGAGCTGTCAAAATAACATACATGAATGTTTTCGAATGAAAAAAAAATTGTAGAACTTGTTCATTTATTCCCTATTGATCCAATTCCGAAGTTGATATATTTAATAAACAAAAATAAAGGTTTTTCAAAGTTGATATTTTAAAAGAAGTGTTATTCAACTGAACGTGTTGAGAAGTGTTCAATGAAAAAAAGTTATACATTGAGAATATGGGGTTAATGGCTATCAAAATACTAGACTGATTATTCTTCCTTTATTCATTATGTTCACATTTTGATCTTTCGTGGCAGCATCTGTCAAAATTTTCATGAACAAACAACCGTCAGATCATCTAGAGTCTCTTCTTGGCACTTTCTGTAACCGTGTGTCAGCCAGCCGAGGTCACGTGATGAACAGTAGCGTAGGGATTCGATACACTATTATATTGCTAGGGCTTCAATTTTTCCAGATAAACTACTCTCATCTTAGACCTAGGTTGATGCTGGATTTTTGAACCATATACTTGAAAATCGTTCGTGTATAGGCTTATCCCTTCAATTAAGAAGCATACCCAGAATAAGTATTCAAGTGGTCCCAGATAAATGAATAAATTTAGATTTCGTTCAATGGAACACCCTGTATTTTATTCCATATTCTTATAACATAGTGTCCATGATCAATATTTCAGGAGTTCTACAAGTTCAAGAGAAAACAAGTTTGACTGAAACTCCCGAAACTAAGTATGAAAAAATGACAGATATATATCAAAACTAGAATGAAAATCCTAATATTTCATCTAAAGCAAATGAATTTCCTGAATTTATTTCATTTATTTGTATGGTATAAAATAACTATAAATTATTCGTGGAACTATAAAGTATGGTTATTCCGAAGAAAATTTACAGTTACTTCTCCAAAAGTTACTCATACATTATTTCGTGGATAGATTGAATAATTCGATGAACAATAGAATACTGAAGAAAATGAAGTGTCATGGCTTTGAAGGGTTCATGCTAATCAATTGTCATTATTCAGAACTTCAAGAAAAAATCCAAAAGAGAAGCTAGTGGACATGTCTATAACACAAAAAAATGGTGGAAGTGGTGGTCTTCTTCTGGCATTGGTAGTATTGAGGGAATAGCGACTGGACCACAATAGACCCCTTTTGCAAGCCACAACTCGATTGTGTTTTATGGTATGCACGAGAAAGTCGTTTTACACAATTTCCAGGTAACCTCCATCTGGTCTCACCGTTCCTTGGCATAGAGACTCGGAGAAAAAAGAGAGCCAATTTTTAGGACGGCAACGTGTGCACCCGTAGGGGACGTCCCAGCCTCTTGACGCGTGGTGTCACTGGTGTCAGGAATGCGCGGGCCTGTTGGATGTTTTTCACTAAGCCTCAAAATCGTAGAAGATACTTTTCTTCGGTATAGTGGCCCAACTCGAGGACCGTGTAATTCAATCGGGAATGGAGGTTTGGAAATCTCATTTTGTAAGCCAGTTCGGAGGCTATGTGTAAATACGTTATTTGTACCGAGTGTCGACAGGAAAATGTGTACGGGGGAAATGAGTAGTATATTTGGAATTGGGAGAGAAATGGGAGAAACGCCGTATTCATCGGCTCTAAATAATTGAAAAAATAACTTGGTGCATAGCTTTGATTAACAGATTGCGGGGTGAACCTCAGCACAGTTCAGGTTATTCATAAGCGCATGCATAGGAAATTTTTTACTTAGGTTGAGACTAGTTGCGGAATATATAAAATAAAAGACTTAGACGAAAAATCGGATGTCAGTTACACTGGTAATAATAAAATATGAGATTTATCGCAATCGATATTTCAATGATGAAAGATATATTATATAAAACGGAAATATGAGCTCTTTCATTCGAATGGATTTGAATGTTAGTTATCAAAGTAGAAGTGATTTTATTTTTGACATTTTATTTTCTTGTTGAAACTATTTTATTTGACAAACTTCGAGCTGTAATATATTTTGGATATTTTTTTTCTCTCAGAAGAAAATTTTTACTTGGAGAAAAAGTTATTCAAGTTAGTAACACATAAATTTTTGTTTTGAGTTTGGGAAAAAAAAGGTACTATTTTATTCATTGAAAAGAAAAGTTATTCAAAAAGACCTCGCATATTAAGCCGAAGGCCGAATCTGTGTCCTTACGACAAATGGTGACTGAAGATAGAGAACAGTAGCTTTTCTTTTTCTAGTCTAGAAACATTCCAACAAAATTAGTGTTATGTGTCGAAAAATCGAATTTTTCTTCATAAACCCTGGTGACAGCAGCTGCCCGTATAATATGTCAATATTATATGCAAGAAACAGTCATTTTTGGAAAAAAACCCGAGAGCGTGATTACATTTTACAAGGAAAGTTGAGAAGTATAGAAACTTTATTATATATTGTTATTGGGTGTACAAACTGGGGACCTTTCAGGTACATATTATGGGAAAAACATGAAATAAATTTATTTCTTTCACAAGGGTCACACTAAGATGGTATATTTTTTTGATAAAAGTATTATTATTGAAATTGAAAAACTATTCTTTACCGATTGTAACAATGGTGATAATCATTTTAATAAAATTGATTATTAATAAAAAATGAATAGTTCTTCAATCGATATCTTTTACAACTGTTACTATGTTTCTTAGGTCTACCCCCTGAAGAAAATACCAATCGAATCAGCAGACCCCGTAGAATGCGTTGACAATGGTACGAAAACGTGTGTTTTTGGAAATAACCTACACACAGACAGACACGCGCGTGCTCACCTATATACCCATACGATATTTGTTAGACTGACACGAATGCATCTCAGCAGAAAATTCTCATCCATGAAACATTTACTGTGATTAACTATGCTGAATTCACTGTTGATTGAACTCCTTTTGGAGCATTATCAAAAATATTTTATTTTACAAAACACTCAGACTTGTCGATAACCTGCCTAGAAGCAATGTAATAACATATAAGGTTGAGTTTAAAAACAGCTCTCGCTGACACTCACCTTTACTGTTATATTTGTACTTACTATTATTATTATTATTATATTTTTATAGTGAATGAAGACGAATTATTACTATTATTATAATATCCATAATGTGTTATTTCCCTTTGATATTGTATTGCTTTCGCCTTTGGTCCAACATCTGAGGCACTTCTCAAATATCACAATTTATTTTCAAAAACAGTTCCTTTGAGATAGTATCATCTAATGATTCTTCGTAAATCTTCAAAACATATATGAGAATGGAAAAATCTAACATAGCTCTGATTGAAAGGTGCTGATTAAATGAAATTATGAAATGAAATGACTAACAAAAATTATATCAAAAGCTAGAACCAAAAATGGATCAAATCATATTTTCAGCACCTGAAATTCAATATCAATTTCAATTGACGAATGAATGATCACTTACTATTTCAAATCAGAAGTACCAAACTTGTCCACTGAATTATAAATAGAATCGGCTATCCATCACTTATTATTACTATCTCTTTCTTCACATAAGTGGTTTATTGTACTCCTAAAATTGACGTGAATTTGTCCACACTGACAAGGGGTCGGTTTCCCAATCCAACCAATCTTTTCTGATTTCAACCATATGGAAAATAAATTATACATATTCAGACAATATTACGACTGCATACCACTGCATGTTAATGCTGAAAAAGCCTAAGTAAGAATGTGTATTGATTTATTGATATATCATGTTTATATTTCAAATTCATGAAACAGTTCTTCATAATAATAATTCAGAAGTATGTTTTCAGAGCAACTAAAGTTTTATCATCCGAATTTACAACAATCTGAGTTGTAACTACATATTTGTGCAGATAATTCAATAGTTCTGAAAATTGCTAGAGGAATAGAGCGACGCCGACTAAGCGTCCCGACGCCAAAACGGTATCGACGCCGGGTTAACCCAATAGCGTCTGTGGTATATCTAGGTTATATGTTTTTATACATAATATACTGTGAGTACATATTTGATGATCAATGGAATGAATTTGGAAGATAAACTAAAGAAGGAGGGCGAGAGGGTGTATCAGGATTGAATGGGAATTCGAACGCCGCAATTATTTTTAGGGTTTTAGTGAAAGGCGGAAACAAATCCGTTATCACTCACATGACCTTCTGTCACAGCCATTTTTTTCAAGTACTATTTGACATGGAAAGTTGAAACTAATAAAAAATCCATCTGAAAATTCCTTTGTATTTTAATATGATATACAGGGTGTTAGTGAATAAGTGCGACAAACTTCAGGGGGTGATTCTGCATGAAAAAATAATGACAGTTTGCAATATAACTTTTTTCTGCAAATGCTTCGTTTTCCAAGATACGGGGTTTTAGGGTTTTTCTTAAAAACTTACTATTTATTTATTGCTCTGTAACTGGTTGAAATATGCAAATGAAATTTAGTGAGTTTCAAGAGGTAGTTATTGTGCATCTTTTGACATGCAACTGATAATTTTATGTTCATCATTGGCGCGCATACGGGTAATGATCTCAATTTTTCCAAAGAAAAAAATGGTACGCCACTGAGATATTTCACTTTAGAAATCATTTTTGAATTCCTTGTTCAATTTGTGACAAGAAATCTCTCCAGCCGTTTTTTGCAATAAATAAAACATCTTAACGCGTATTTTTCATTTCTTCAATACTTCATCATGAACTATCTAATACAATAACGTTAAACCAGAACAATAACAGAAAATAACACTCATAAATATATATGCGCCAAGCTACAACAAATGTGCAAAATGACCTCCCTCAGACGTGATACAAGATTCAACTCTTCGCCTCATTGATTGTCGAATTCGCGCAAATATTCCTGGTGTATTTCTTATTGTCCCACAGCCGGCTATAATTCGATTCCTCAGGTCTTAAACATTTTCGACGGGAATGGAATAAACTGATGACTTAAGAAAACACCAAATGCAAAAATATAGAGGATTTAAATCCGGAGATAGAGCAGGCCAATGTTCCGTACCTCCCCCACCTATCCAACAAGTTATACTGTATCTGAGTGGTTACGTATAATAATGCTAAAATGGACTGGTGCACAATCATGCATGAACCAAAAGTGTTGTCTCAGCTGTAGAGGAATTTCTTCAAGAAGAACAGGTAACTCTTACTGTAGGAAATTGGGGTAAGAGTCGCCTATTAGTCGTTGTGAGAGGTAATATGAATCGATCAAATGATCATCAAGTACCCCAAGCCATACATTTACTGAAAACTGATGATGAAAATGAGCTTCAAAGATTCCATGTGGATTTTCCTCAGCCCAGAGGTGATTATTAAGGAAATTTCGTATACACTGTCGTCCAAAATTAGCCTCGTCAGTAAACAAAACGCCATTCAAAAAATTAGGAATTTGAGCGATTCGATGAAGAATCCAATGGCAAAAAACTAGGCATGGAAAGAAGTCTCTAGGTAGTAGAGCTTGCACACGTTGAATATGAAACGGATACAATTGCTGTTCTTCAAGAATTTTAATACGTGGTTTTATTAGTTGGAATTTTTTTTTTGGTGACCCGAATTAACTCAAGAACTCTTTTCTAGTTGCACAGTTCGTACTTCTCGAGGGCGCCTGCAGTCAGCCGTTTGTTTCTTAAATGTACCATTTTCGCGCAAACGTTGGTGAAGACGAGCAAATATTATGTGATGGGGTACTCTACGTCCTGGATACAACTCAGCATACAATCGTCGAGCTTGCCGACCATTTCCATTACTTCGACCATAGACAAAATTCATGACTGACAATTCCGCATTTATATAGTTTTCCATTCATTTCGATAAAAGAAAAATTAATTACTTATTATCAATAATGTTATACCAAACTAAAAGCTTGAAGTTGAAGAAACGCTAATTTGACATTTCGTTGAAATATTCGTATTTAACAGATTGTTGACAGTAGCCTACTAGCATCGCTACTAGATAATGACAAATACGCGTTAAGATGTTTGATTTTTTTGCATAAAAACGGCGTCCCATACGAAAAAAAGGCAGGAGAGATGTTTTCGTCACAAATTGAATGAGGAATTCAAAAATAATTTTTAATTTGGAATATCTCAGTGGCGTACCATTTTTTTTCTTAAAAAAATTGATATCATTACACGTATGCGCGCCAATTATGAACATAAAATTATTAATTACATGTCCAAAAATGCGCAATAACTACCTCTCTAAACTCACCAAATTCCATTTGAATATTTCGACTGGTTTCAGAGCAATAAATAGTCAGTTTTTAAGAAAAACTTTCAACACCCGGTATATCGGAAAACGAAGCATTTGCGTACATAATTTATAAAGCAAACGGTCATTATTTTTTCATGCAGAATCACCCCCTGAAGTTTGTCGCACTTATTCACTAGCACCCTGTATTATACGAAAGTGCTAGTTATGAGGATTACAATACATATTTCTCATAATTTTGTGATTACAGAAATATTGTTGAAAATATGCGACTCAAATATTGTTTCTCCATCACAGAAACCAACAAAGTTAGAATTGTGGAAGAACTGGGTCTCCAGCAATTTTCCCGAAGTTAACAGGAAGACAATAGCGATGATTCTTGATCTATCGAATGTGAGAGGTGGGCACAAGAAAGGGGACAATTGTATCGGAGTATTGGCATGAACCTTACGGCAGGTAACTTCTCATAAACCATGATGGCAGACAACAGGAAATAGAAGGCAATCCACTTTTTCACTACCCCCATTATGAAACAAAAAGAAATAGAAGAAATGCAACATGCCAGGGGATAATAAGAACCAGATTGCTCAAGGAGTAGAAAAGACAATAACCCTGGTTAGCATACGACAGACCACTCATCAACTTGATGATAAACGAAAAGCAGTACCAAGTTGGATGAGGCGGAGAGGCAGGTTTGGTGGGTAGGCTAGAGTTCCAACTCTGGAGTCCCAGACTGCCAAGGAAAGGCAGAGCAAGTACCTGAGCGAGCATGAGCGTCCTCCCTGCCAAAAAAAAAGTGACTAGAGTTTATCTTTGAGTCGCCGATGATTCCACATATGATTTTATTTGTTCATATTTTCAAACAAATCAATACCACTTTCAATCACTCACTCTCAATACAAATACAAATGCTTTTATTTCGAGTAGACATAACAATGTATGGAATCCGTCAGTGTAGATCAATTACTAAATACTAATTATCAATGGGGTACATACCTACATGAAAAAAAATAGACACCACAATATCATCTTGAAATATCAGATTACACACTGCCATGGGACATATATTCATTCAAATCATAAAACTCACCCTGAACCAAAAAATGTTTTAGTTGCTTTTTGAAGTTATTAAATGACTTACAATCGACTTACAAACTGATCCCTACAGGATGTAGTCGAGGATAGACCTACTATACACCTAATTATACGTTTTTGTGCAACAAAAATAGCGTGGGTGCTAGATAATGAACCCCAAAAGCAAATACCGTAATGGAGACGTGACGCAACATGTGCACCGTACACAGAGTAAGGCCGCTTAATGGCAGAACTCGCTTCAAACATCTTATCATAAAACAGAGCTGATCACAATGTTTATTCCGGGATAGATTCTGATCAAGAGTTAAGCTCAAGAATTTAGTGCTTGTAGCTCTACTCACACTCTTGCCCCCCACCTCAATAGTAAGGTCGAGATCTTGTTCATTCTGGGGTGTGTCAAACCGTAAATAAGAAGTCTTGTCAGAATTTAAATATGAGGAGTTCTGGCTGAGCCACTCAAAAAGCGACCTCAACCCAGAGTTACAGGCCGTATTGAGGACATCCCCATCGGAATTGGAGACAATGAAGGAAGAATCGTCCGCGTACAGCGAAACTGTCCAACCATCATGTATAATTAAACCTATGTCATTTATATAACATATGAGCAAAACAGGGCCTAAGATGGACCCCTGCGGCACTCCTAGGTCAAAACCTTAGGTATCGGATTTATACGACCTTCGACCCAGATTAGTGTCAAGGTGAGAAATTGAGACAAATGGTTGTCTTTGCACTAGGTAGCTTGAGAGCCAGCTCAGTGCTGGTCCCCTAACTTGACAAGCAGGAGTTGGTGGTCGACACAGTCGAACGCCCTGTTGAGATCGCAGAATATGCCGGCAGGGCATTCGCCTGCCTCTAAATGGCACACCAACTCCTTGTAAAAATGCTGGATGGCGGTCATAGTAGACGACCCCGTTTGAAAACCAAACTGGTAGGGGGAGAGTATGTTATTTGTCCCCAAAAAAGATTCCAACCTGTTCAAGAAACAATATTCGAAAATCTTTGAGAATATAGATATAAGTGCCACAGGCCTATAATTTTCAACCATGTATTTGTCTCCCTTCTTTAAAATTGGAATAATTTTGTTTATTTTCAATATGTCAGGAAATTGACCCTGTATAAAGCTCAAATTTATAATGATAGTTGAAATAGGTGCAAGCTGTACAATTGTCCTACGAATAAGAAATCCTGATACTTCATCAAAGCCAGTGGATAATTTATTTTTGATTTTGTTATTTACGACTGAGATCAATTCACCTTCCGAGTATGGTGTCAAAAAAATGCTGTTTATATTCTGGTTAAGAGGAGGAAGTGGCTGCAGACCGTCCTTCGTTATTTTACTTACCACATCCACAGGTGCATTCTTAAAGTAGATATTAAAATTATTAGCTATATTTTGTGGATCGGTGCCTTTATTGTCGTTACAAAGCAACTCAATATTGTTTATTTTAGATGTTTGGCCTGTTAGCTCCCTGACTACCCCCCAGACCTCTTTATTAGGATGTTTTGCTCTTTGAATATGGTTTTGGTAATAATCTTCTTTTGTGTTTTGAATTAAAGGGAAATGCTCGCGTTTAGCAACCTTATATTGCTCACTAAATTCAGGATGATGCTGTTTTAAATTAAAAAAATCTTTCAAAGCTAGACTTGACTCTCTGATTTCGCGATTAACCCAAGATTTCTTATTTTTGTCCATTCCTACTTTCTTAGCTGGAAAGTTAACTTCAAAATAGTACAAAAAAACCTGGTGAAATGTATTAAAAGCAGAGTTCAAGTCACTCATTCCCATAATTGACCCCCACCGCTCTTTCTCCAAATCTTCGCAAAAAGACATTATATTTTCTCCATGGAAGAGTCTTCTGAAAGAAGAGTGTGCAACTGGCTTATCAAAAATCGCGTTGGAAATACAAGTTTTTACTGTTTTGTGATCTGAAATATCGTTATTCACAATTAGACACTCTACCTTCGTGACTGAGTAAACATGATCCAAAATATATGCGCCCCTGGTGGGAGTAGAAATATTATAAGACAGACTGAAGCTACTTGAAATATCAAGTAACACTGAATAATCACGGAAGTCCCTATTCAAGTATACATTGAAATCTCCTTTCAAAATTATCTTACGATTAGGCTTATGTACACATTCTAAAACTTGTGCAAGGTTACTACAAAAAGATACAAAATTACTACCCGGGGATCGGTAGCACGTCAGAATAGCAATATCATTGGACTAAGATACGTCCTCCAGAGTTATTCCACAAATTTCAAATTCTTTTTCTATACATCATACTGGAAAATCAATCGGATTTGCTTGCAGGTCGTTTCGAACCCAGATACCAACCCCGCCCCCTTTATATGTGGTTCGACAAAACTTCGCTATATTAATAAAACCCTGTATATATATTAAAGGAATATTGTCAGGTATGCACCATGTTTCACTTAAGCACAAAATGTTTACGTCTGATTTAAAATAATCCACTGTGAGCACATCAGCCTTGCTTTGATTTAGAGCTTGGCAATTTAGGGAGATTATTTCATACCTTTGACAGTCTGGCGCTACCCGTTTGTTGATATTTCTTTCTTCCTGTGAAAAAACCTAGAAATATATGCTCCAGCAGGCCAAATTGCGGGATTCAAAGCTTTCGCTTCGCTGGTGGAATTCACACAAACTTTGAAGGAACTATAATGGCCAGGGTATTTGGCCGTCAAAACCCTGCACTCCGCTTCGGGAAAGAAGTGTTGCACGTACAGTTTAAGAGAAACCTATTGTGTTTCGGGATCTGATCGCGATATAAATAATGACACATTTTTTTGGGCAACACTAATATTATCTTTTTATGAAGAAGAAAATATTATCTGTCACTCTCTATATCTCTAGAAAAGTGTCACCTCAGGAATTCGGAACATTCGAGCACTTTCACTGAATCAGACTTTTTTCTGAGATATTTCAAGATACTTTCGGTTTTCCCCATAGATTGGGAGTCTCTAGTTCAATCAAAAAATAAACAAAGGATTGAACTAACCAGAAAGTTCCGTAAAAAGAAAGAGAGAAATACCAGAGAGTATTTTGGCATTTGACGATATTTGAAGCAACTGATAAATGCCTTCTCAACATGTTTCTATGAAGAGAACCAAAATCGAACTGCTCTCTTATCAGAAACATCTTGAATACCTCTCTCTGAACTATTTTCAACGTTGATAGAATATGGGCTACATGTAGAAACTAGATATACTACTTTTACATATTTCACATGAACTACAAAAAATTTCCTCATCCTCCGGGCTATAAATTACAAAAATCCTGTGGCACATTCGGTAGTGAGATCCAGTACATCTCGAAAATAGTATTTGTGCTGAAACATATAGAGATAATAGGAAAATAATAACTTCAGTGCTCCTCTTGATGTTTGCTCCCACAAGTTTATATATCATCCAATGGCAATGGAAAACTCAACACCTTTTTCTAGATATTTTAAAATTGTAATTGAAATTATGTTGATTGGACCATATTTTCCTGATATGGCCGAGAAAAGGTTGGGCTGATGACATTAATGCTTCCTTCCTATTCTTGCCTTATCTCTAACTAAACATAATGCACTCTTATAAATGAATGTATTTGATGTTTTTCTATGAACTTTGAGGATAGTATTCACTTTCATCTCCCACCCTATCGATGTTCTTTCTTTTTCCTCGATGTTTGACTATCACGTTGAATGCAAGAGTTCGTGCAATTACTGGGTATGAAGATATATCATCAAGATATATCAGAATTCATCAAAATGATGATGGAAACGAACCAATTCAGTTCATTATAGTAAGTCCTATGTCATTTCTTGATGGACAAAACATGGTTTATACTCATAGGAGATATACCACAGATGTGCGTACAGGAATACCCCCGTAAAGTACATTGAATAGTATTCATAGGAAACTCTCAATTACTGTGAATTCTTGGCTATTCAGTCCACTGGAACAAGCCGTTTGATACGACACAGCACAGTTGACAAGAATGTGATAACGTGAAATAAACTACTGGCTACGAGTTATCTCGACTAGCGTCCTGAAGCTCCATTGTTTGGAGCACAGGGATGAACTCCCGAAGGATTCATTATTTACACGGATAATACACGCCCGCGTTGAATTGCAATCATCCAGTGCTGAAATAGGATCCCATTGGTGTACTGGATGTCATCGATGTCGGCCACACTAATGAATGTCGAAACAAGCATCGGCGGGCACCGATCAGGTCCCCAGAATTCTACTAATGACTCACTCCCAACGAAGTCAAGTATGTGACATACATGGTGAAAATAATAGGTTGATTCAACCTGCAGCGCTGAAGTACCCAGCATAACTGCTTCGGAAAGCAGTTGCAACTGAAAAAGTCTTTCCAATTACTTTCCAAGTTTTGTTGGCAATTATATTTTCACACGCACAGAAATTATACCAGAATAAAAAATATCCACGTATAAGAATATTGTCACCCGATAGCGTTTTTATTGAACTTGAAATACATGACTTCCATATATTTCACATTATTTGAGATCAGTCAGAAGTCAATTATTGGGATGATTACAAGCGAGTTTTTTATGTTCTAGTCTGAAGTTTGGTGGTAAAAATTCGCAGACTTTTAAATTTTTTTCATTATAAATATCAAAGTTGCTTTCAGTATATTATCATTCGCTTTGCCACAATTAGGTTGGGACATGAAGTTTTTTTATCTTCGCATACGACTTCATTATGACATTTTTTTCCTACTTTTCTCAAACAATTTTTGAGAATGCTACAGCGTTTTGAAAACGCCGATTTCTAAAACGCCTCCATGACCTTGGAGAGAGAGCGTGACGTCACAATACTGTTGGGCCCATTGGTCCTCTCTTTTTCAGTAGACAGGGAGCCCGTGTAGCTGCCGTTAATATTGGGAAGTGTTTATTGTTCACGTCGTTATCACTATCCATTCTGTAATTTTCAGAATACCTACTCCAAAAATGAGTAACCATTGGTGTTATGTACCTGGTTGTGATAACTCAACAAGAAATTTACCGCGAACATTATTTTTTTTACGTGCTCTTCGAAGTAGATACCAACAATAACACAATTGTTTACGTAGGAAGAAGTCCAGGGCTCAAAGTGGAGGGATGATTTAGCAGTAGAAAAAAAACTCAGAGTCATCTCTCCATTTTAATGGAAAGTTGAAGATATCTAATCAAAAGACATGTTTCGGGATCTTAGGATCCCATCAACAGTTTTTGTACAAGGAAAATATGCAAATGAAATTACAAAAGTTTTATAACAATGGTTATAGGTGACATATTGGTTAGAAAAAAAGGGGAGGGGGTACTCACGTGTGATGAAAAATATATGTAATTTAATATTTGAAAAAAGGTGTGGTAAACATGGCAATAATGACTTATCATCAGCCATACGTGAAAATTCGGGAACGAAATATAAAATTGAAAAAAAATAAAAAAAAATCTTGTACACAAACTGCTGATGGGATCTTGAGATCCCGCAACGTGTCTTTCTTTCTTCCACTGCCTAACACAATTGTTTTGCTGCGAGGATCATTTCACTTTGAAGGATCACATGGAAAACTACATACAGTATTCATTAAAAAGAAAGTTTTGCCCCACATTTCCAATAAAGATTTACAATGAGGCTGTAACTCACCATATCACAACTCATGCCACAATGGAGAGTAGTTTTGAGACCTACTCGAAAGTTCTACTAATTCACATAATTTTTGTGTCAAAACAGTGCCCGCGAAAATAATAAATTCGTCGCCGGAAGTTTCATTCGATTTTTTGAATTCTATTACGATTTGATGAATAGACAAACGCATGATTTCACGCTCTTTAATATTATAATAATATCGAGTAAACTGTACGTCAATTGGTTTTTACTGAGCTGTTAAAAAAAATCGCTCAAAAAGTTTTTTTTGCATCGTTTGTGTATGGCGCAGAAACAACAGCAGAATTATCGAATTCAGATACTTTCATGATTTTTTTAGTTGTTGCTACTGTAGACAAAACTGATTTTATTTCAAGAGCACAGTTCTTGGGTGAAAGCAGGTTCTTCGTCCCGGCGATATACATTAAAACAGCTATCGAATGTTTACAATCTCTAAAAACAAAAAAACGGCTGCTGTTTAAAAAATGTTGTTACAAAAGTTACTGACAAGTTCTGTGAATTTTCGGGTGGTTTCCGACGGCGTATAAAAAGAGTAGTGCAATAAATTTCTAGTTGTAAGTTCCCAAAATTGCGTGAATAAATAAATAAGAATGTTCTACACTTTATGAATATTGGTAATAACTCAATTTTTGAAGTATTGATATATTTTTGCATGGTTTCATCACAAACGACAGGCATTTTCCGAATAAAAAAATCTATGAACTATCCTGATTCTGTCGACTTTAATAATATTATTCCCATTACTATCGATTCGTCTTATATTTTCACCTGTCGCAGCTGCATTCAAACAGGAATTGTTTTGAACGACATCTTCTTCATCGACGGTTATTTCCACAAGATGAATGTAGCCGGTCCAAGTTCAAGCAGTATCTTGACGTCACGCTACCGAAATGCCATTCCGAGCGGACGGAGAATTTACCGAATTTTAAAGTAATTTTTAACGAAAAATTGATGGCAAAAATCGATTTTTCCAAATATTATTGTTTTTAGTCATCAGTATATGTTCTTTTAATACTTGGCTTGACAAAAGTCTTGGATTTGGAAATGTTCTCAAAACCCCCCAGAAGAAGTTCTCCAACTACAAGCACAAATAAATCTGATTGGCGTATAAGCACACTTCTTGAAGAGGTGTTTATTTATTTATTGTGGGATACAAACAGGACGAGCCCAAAAAATTCATCCACTATGGTTATAAGGTTGTAATTAAGAGATATATATATATATATATATATATATATATATATATATATATATATATATACAGTGCTTTCGTAAAACCAAACTATCCATTTCTGAGGAATCTCCTGAAACAGTTCTATTTTCAATCTCAATATGCCACATTTATAAGAGAAAATTAAATCAGGGTGATCCACGTTTGACTAAGGACGTCCGCGACAATTTTTCCAAATATTTTTCAATTTTTGTAATCTCTATGGAAAGCTGATTTTAAAAATATATCACACATAGGGTTTGTATACAGTGCGTCCGTTAAATTCAGTGCTCTAGTAAAGTAGTGGATAAATTCATAAAAAATTAAAGGAATAATTTTTGGAAAGAACGCTCGAAGCTGTCGAATTTTATTTTTATTTGGGCATTATTTCAATTTTAATTAATACATACAAAATGATTTGTGTAGGAGAAATGACGTCATTGGTATTTTTTCAATGGCAACTTCATTTTTCATTACGGACTGTGAAAAGGTGATTATGAGTATTGTTGAAATTAAAATAAAATAAGAAAAACCATTTTGAAATATGAAAATACTAAATTTAATGGCAATGATAGCTTCAAACAACGATCAAGTTAAATGTTCAAATCAAGTATTTCAGATTCAAATCAGAAAACCATTCCAAAATCTCAATTTTCCTATCTCCACAATTTTCTTTAAATTCCAAGATAACAAACTGCTGTTAATTTATATATTCAAAATATAAATTAGTGAGACTGTTTGATAATCAATTAGTCTTACCGGAAATTCCTATAGAATTTATTCCCGACAACGTGGGTGAATAGTTCTCTAGAATCTTCACTTCATTTCATTTCATTTCAAAAATCTTCATTGGTCTATTGTAGATACATTTCACTTAGCCTAATATGTACAACTTAAAACTATATATATATAATATGTTCCTTCCACTTTCATAAGTGGGTTTACCCCTCCAGCTTGCATATCCAACATGGATAAGGCGAAGGGAAGGGGGTCTGCACTGTTTGCAGTATTGTAGGCACATGCCAGGTTAATTCACTATTTGCTCTCCTCCTGCTATGCTTATGAGAGCCGTTAGTGTTTGTTTCAAGCGGGAACGGAAATTGAGATTGTTAATGCTGTGTTTTTAGGAGCTGTGGTTATATTACAGGGAAAGGGTGGGTACGAGGTGTGAACACCTCGCAAAACACCAAAAAACCTGTTTAAAATAATTTAGGGGTGGGGTTTTGAGTGTGTATGTTCTGTGTTGTCGAGTTTCGTGGTTGTTTGAGTATTGGTTATTGTGTAACTTGTTTTGTGGGTGCTTTGAGTTCGCTGTTCTGAGTACTTGAGTCTATAGTTCTGGTTATCGGATTATGTGGTTGTTTTGAGTATTCGGTCATTGTGTTACTTGGTTTGTAGGTGATTTGAGTTCGTTGTTTTGAGTATATTGAGTCTGTGTGTTTTGAGTTGACAGTTTTGTGGTTATATTTGAGTTTTGATTTGTGTATTTTGTGGTATGCTTGCATAGTTTAGTTTGGAAGGATTTGAGTATG
Organism: Gonioctena quinquepunctata; assembly: GCA_018342105.1. Lineage (NCBI taxonomy): Eukaryota > Metazoa > Arthropoda > Insecta > Coleoptera > Chrysomelidae > Gonioctena > Gonioctena quinquepunctata. Next base: position 18,890 of record JAFIRS010003611.1, on the reverse strand, counting down.
TACAGTTGGATGTGTCCGTGTTTTGTGTTTCATTGCTGGGTGGGAATAAAAGTCAACGAAATGAATTTTATTTGATGTTTGGGTTCATGGGCGTTGATCTAAGATCCCGCCCCCTGGCCCACTTGAGTTAATGGTTTTCAGATTAGTGATTCTGAGGGCATTTGTAGTTTTTGTTAATCAGCTCGACGTCCCCATCCGTGGCCGCAGCCCCCCCGGACCGTATGGGGGCGAAGGCAACTGTTGCTGCCTCCCCCACACGTCCCAGGGAGCCACCGCCGCCGGTGGGGCGAGGAGCTGATGTACTAATTGAGTTAATGTTTGGATGGTATTTAAAATCTTTACCAGCACTTGTGACTGGTTTTCAATTTTTGTACTTAATTCTAAAATTGTATTAAATGTATTGGGATTCTGTCTGCCTTGGAGTGATGCCATAACCCTGGCCTCCCTGGGGGTGGTTTGGCATATTGGCATTGGAATTGCGTTGGCCTTGGTCAGTTTGCCCTCGGCCTTTTGGATTAGCCGGAATTTTCGCTTCTTTTTCCTGGTGTTTGATATACTCTAGACACTTTCTGTAGTTCGCCGGGTGGTCTGCGTCGCAATTAGCGCATTTCGCCGGAATGTCTGCAAGTGGTTGTGTAATGCTCATCAGCGCATTTGAGGCATTTTGGTTTATAATTACAATTTACAGCTGAATGTCCCCATTGTTGACATCTTCTGCATTGCGTTATAGTCGTATCTGCTTTTCTAACTTCCCATTCTATGAATGTGTTGTTTAGTGTTTTGCAATTCTCCTGAGGGTTGTGAGGGTTTGCTCTGCATCCGTTATAACAAGGAAAAGGGGCCTTGCCGTTTTCCTCATTTTATAGATATTTATTGTGTCTACGGCATATTCCTCTTTCAGCCATTTTTCAATATCAGTTAGTGCTGGTCCATTGTCTAGTCCCTTTAGCACATAAGCGTTCCGCTCATTTGCCTTTTGGGTATAGGTATGGAACTGTATTTCTTTGGTTTGGATATACCCTTTGATTTTTTCGAAATCTGCTGAATTTTCGGTATGAATTTGGGTGTTTTCTTGTGTGTATTTTATGTATACCTTTTTCTTGCAGAGTTTTTCCATATCTGCGTGTTCCTTGTTGTCGATCATCGGTTTCCCCTCAAGTATTATTGGGGGGGTTTCTGTTGGTTCATTCCACCGTGGCAATTTTTGTCATTGTCCTTTTCGCTTGTGGTTTTTTCGGTTTTTCTCCGCTTAAGTAAGTTTTCCGGGGAGCGGTCGGCCAAGTTTTCATCCTAAGATGAGCTTGAGAATTGGTTCTCCCGATCTGTCTGTCCATCCAGCTGTACTATTTCTAGGTATAGACCTGCTGGGTTTTTGTTTTTCTCGACTTCGTCCTCCAATGTTATTGGGGGAGACGTGCTTTCGGGTCCTTCCACTTCTTGGGGTTTTTGCTGAGCTATTTGGAGCGGTTCAGACTTCTTGCTTATTTCAGGTTGTTCCTTTTCCTTCCTGATTATGTTGTTAGATTCGCTATATTTCTTAGATCGGGCTGTCTGCCTTCTTCTGAAATTTTTACGACTATTTGTCTTTTTCTTGGATTGTCCTTCTAGAGTTTCGTCCCCAGCTGAGGACATGGCAAAATCCACGGGATCCATGTTTTTATTTTTTTCGGCTTTGTTCGAAGCTGTTTTTATCGGTTCGTCCTTGTCTGATTGTTTTTTTGAGTTTTCTAACTCTTCCAGAGTTTTCTCATAATCTGTCATTTTGATTGAGCATGATTCATCTTCCGAAGCCTCCGAAAGATGTTAATAGTACCCATCCTCGAATTTTTCCATGGAAGGTGCCTTTTCTCTTCACTTCACCACAAATCATTGTAGTGACCAAGCCTAGTGACCAGCCGGAATCTTTTTGGGTGCACCCGTAACCACAAACCCGTTGCTTTCCACGGCCACTCTTTACGTTTAGGTTTTCTGGCCAGGATGTAGAACCAGGATTTATTTTCATGGTTCATGTTCATTTTTTTGTGTTTAGGTTGTGGACCGGGATTTATTTATTTATGGCAAGAAGCAACATTGAGACAAGGTAAACATACTCAGTTCCACTATTTCACAGTTGTGTCATGGTTTACAAAACCTCTACTTAATTCGATGTTATAGTAAGATACAGATTAATGTAGGCCCCAGACTGAAAGGGTGAATGATTCCATCTAACAACTACTAAAGAGCTTATATAATCAACCGGTAAAAAAAAATTTAATTGTATTGAATGAACTGCTTTTCGATCAATTAAGGGCTCGCTTTTATAGGAAAAATGCTGTATCTAGTGAATTTGTTTCCAAGAATTCCTAATTCCTGACTGAAACATGCCAATGTTCGAATTTTCCGAATGAATTTGACAACTGAAACTCATTCTCTTCATACAATCCTAGACATTCTATCAGTTGTTTTTCCCTCATAACATTCGGTGCAAGAGAAGAAAAGGAACCCTTGAAGGAATTTCACTTACTTTCTGCTAGGTTCTTGCAGGAGCAGATAATGAATCAAACTTGCTTAGTTCTTCTTCTGAATGATATTTCCATCCTCAATCAATGCTCTGATGTTTTTCATCGTTGACTATTTGGCCTCCTTCCCGTAAAAGACTTTATAAAACAAAAGACTCCATAAACTGATTCGTTTGATAATATGAACAGGAGGTTATCTTGAACGATGGAAGATAGAGACTGAAGTTTGTCTTTCAGTCGCAGGTGATTACACATCTGATTTTATGAACATTCTGGTAATATTTTCAAACAAATCAATTAATCATACTTCATGACAGGTTTTAAGTCAGAAAAACAAATTTCGAAGTGTCTCTCCAAAAAAATGTTTCTAACTTTTTTCTCTCTTTGCAAGGTGAGTTTGCTTCTAGAAAATGTGTTTCCCATTTCTTCCGGTCTTCCTGATGATCGTGGAAGCGTGAAATAGATTTTCGTGGACAAAAATGTTTTGAAGACCTAATGAATGCGATTCCTTTTGGGAATCAAATTTTCTATTTCAGATTTCTTTTGAGTTAGGGTCCTTCCAGAATATTTATCAGATGTAGTTCAATGTCCAGCGTGGCTTTAGCCGGGGAAGTTGTTGTTTTCTGTTAGACATTCACAAAAATAAAACTTTATTTCCATCGTTGATTTTTCAATTCACAGAAAAAAAAATCTATTCAATATTCAATTGAGAATGTTTTTCTTTTCAACTCAATAAACTATTTTGATTAAGAAAAAAACACTCCCTCTACCTACCAAGATCCAGGAATTTATGTAATCTAACAAGACCCCGGGTCAAACCGTCTCAATACTCTCAAGTTCATTGAAGTTTTCAAATAATTCCCAGTATTCCAATTCTCGAACTGGGTATCTAACCTAGTCTAAATATTGAAAACATAAATGAGACTGATTTGATGAAGAAATCCATGAATACCTGATAATGCCAGACTGGGCATTGAAAATCAAAATATCTCCAGTTCTTTGAATTATATCCAAATGGCCTTACAATTTTCGCACAAAAGTTGTACTGCTGCTGAGACACATATGAACATCTATTAGTTCTCTGATACTTCCTGCCTGAAAGTGAATCCGAGTAAGCCATAATGTATACTGATAATTGCAGTGTCACCTTATTCAAAAACGCAAAATTGCTTTCATAAGATTCGAATCATGAAAAAACTATAAAAACACGATAGTTCCTCATATAAAATATATAAAATCTGCAATACATTCATACTCAGTTTATTCGATTACGCTGATGTGGTTTATATAGCCAAGCAAACACAACAACTGCAAAATTCGTACATGCGTTATACCTACCTATAATATCCCTTTTCGAAAGGTTATTACAATAAGCGATTTATTCAACAATGAAACTCAAACTGCACTCTCATAAACATGGAATTTCAGAAAAGAAATATTGTGGAAAAGGGAAACATTCTCAATTGAATATTGAATGGACATATTTTTCTGGAAATTGAAAAATGTATGACCATAATGAAGTTATTTTTTGCAGTAGTCTTTATTTTATTCTGCCAAACTCTGGAATAGTTTACCATTGGATTTAAATAAACTCAAATATCACAAGTTTAAAAAAGAACTTGAAATTGCTGGATAAACAAACTCTATCATATCAAGATATGCCCCTAGCAAACCTAAGAACTGATTTTACGAATTGTAAAAACTAATCAATATTCGACAAAGGGGGGAATCATACATTCGAATAATACTTTTCTTACTAGTTTTTTCAAGTATCTTCCATTGATTATCTATGAATATTTGCTCTCTTCTTTGTATTTCTATTTATAATGTTCGATTTATGTTCAGCAAAATTCTTGCATGTGAACCAGTTTCCTAGAAATGTTCGAAATTATTATTATTGTGCACATTGCATTAAAAATTTCTTCAATTCTATAGGAAGAAGTAGAAGATCAATTTTGTTGTTGTTCCGTAACTACCTACATTTTATATTATACATTGCCACCGTTTTTTGTTGTTCAATGAATAGGTTAATGAAATATATTGTTGTTATTATAAATTTGGAGGATATAAAAAAACTGATAAATCAATCACTGACAATTTCACTGAAAACGCGAAATAGAATGAATCGTTTCACTATACAGTATATTTTAAAAATGGTTTCAAAAACTTCCAGGATAGATGTACTCGTCGGAATAAAATAATTCCATCCTAGGAATATGGGTACGAAAACTCTTATATTTCAGAAATACAGGGCGCGAATATTAAAAATGTCACTAATTTTAGTGCGCTATCTACAATTCGGGCGTTGAACATCCTAAGTATTTAAAGTTGAATTTTATTTTTGGGAGTTGTAGGAAGTGAAAACTACATCATTTTAACGAGTTTGTTCACTGGAAATAATAAAAAAGTCAAGTTTTCTCCACAAACAGTCGAATAACACAAAAATGGGTAATTTTTCCAAATAAAAAGGTGCATCAAATCGATTGTTTTGCGAAGGTTGAATTTGTTGAAAATGAACATTTTTAAAATGATGATCATGATTATGAACGTCACGGATTTCATAAATGATTCATTGATGGAAATATATTATCACTTAGGTTTTTACATTATAAAAAAACTGGAATATTGTTTTGAGAAAATAGAAGTTCAGTCTAGATATGTCTGAGAATAATTCTATCGGCATAGAGATATGTGATTGAATACCATCTCAAGGAACAGTCTCCGTGCGTAGCATTTAAGGTTTTATTGATTTTTTTCAAGATTGTGGTTGATATATATTGATATTTCAGCTAGCCTTTCCTACGTGAAAAGTGTTTGGATTGCTATTAGCTTGAATAGCAAGGTTAGGCGAGTTTGGTTAGGTAATGTCCTTTTCACATGAAAATTAATTAGATCGCGACCAATTTAATAGCAAGATAAGGTTAGGTTGTGGCTCTTCCTTACGATATAGTGACCGCTCAGGCTGCTAAAAGCAAAAAAACATGATAGAAACAATTTAAACAACGTGCATGTCAGCGACCTTTATTTCCATATAATCTGACGACTGAGAACACCCGTTTTTCCAATAATCAAACATCAAAATTTATATCAGAAAGTGAAAACTGGCAACCTCGCACTCAATGATACATCCATCGCCACGGCCGCCGCTCAAAGGTGCAGTGTGCGATTGAAAATGAGTTTTTAGTATTCAGGCAATAAATTGAGCAGGTAAGTTGAAATTGTTGTGGCGGTTGCTTCCTTTTCTATTCGGGAATATCACGATATGCTAACTACCTATGGTGAAACTCAATGTGACGATAATGCAGCAGTAAAACTTTATATTGAACGGAATCTAGAAAGGCGACAAACAAATACCCAAAATTTTGTGGATGATGTTGGAAACTGGTAGAGTGGTACCGATAAATACAAGTGGAAGAATACGTGTGGTGATGGAATTTTTGATGAAGAAGAAACTATTCCAGAGATTGTGCAGATGATCTAACACGGTCTGTGGCTCTTTCACATTGCTCTAAAACACTGGAAGCAATCACTTTTCTGAATGACGCGCTATGCAGAAGAAACCATTCCCCAAAGTCAAAAAACTAACACATGTCAATAAACCTAATGAAGTCAATAACAAAGCTAATGACTAAATCCGACAAAATTCGTCCATATAATTTGGAAAATAAACTCCGGTTTCGGCAAACTTCAATCGTAAAAGGACGCATTCCATCTTGTTAGGATTTTTTCCAGATTTCACTGTATACTCATAAAAATTAGAGTTGTTTTTTTTAATATTTGTATTGAGCATTTTTCACCCCAATAACCAAACACTACCCGTGAGTTAAAGGAACGCACTATTTTCAGGGCCACCCTGTAGTTTCATACTGGCTTTTTCCACTCACTGAAAGACTGTTGAGGATAATTCGTTATCCTTAAATGAATATAAAATGTAAACTGAGGTTAATGCCCTACTTTTCTCAGTTATAGCGTCCGCAGATCTGACAGTTCTGAATATTCAACGAAAATAGCATACCGTATAACGTATAAATGAACCCAACGTTTTGAGGCATGTTGGCCCCCTAAGGGATTATGGAGGAAGTTACCGTTGATAATTCGTCGGCTATCGAAGTTTTGGAACTAAATCACTTCATGTGGAAAAGTTGATGTAGTGATGTTAGATATATGAATACATCCAATTTGTGACGTTTGGTGTACAAGTTTGAGTATGTGGCTTTGCCTGACAATTCTGACTTTCCAGGGATTGCATTGATCTTGTACTATTGGGAATTCAAAATAACGAATACTCCCTCTGGTGTCCATTTTTGAAACTATACATAAGTACATTGTTTACTCTACCAAACATTAATGATTATATGATTTTAGCCATTGTATACCTGAAACTTGTCGAATCTCTTGTGATGGTTCACATTTAATGAAATTCTTGTTCACCTGGTGAATGTTCTGTTGACTATTGTACGTCCTCGAGTGAAAAAATTTGTGATTCAAGTTCAAATCATTATTGTTGTCTACCTCAATGTGACTCTTGGCAAAACGATACCGTTGTACTGGAATAAGTTTTCATTATTTTCCGTGAGAAAATGAACGTAACGTTCTGGTGCAGACTACTCTAGGATTGATCGAGTCTATAGACAGACGATGGGTTCTTGATGAAGAATTCAGTTCCTTCCCAAAATCTTCCTGTATCGTCTGTGGCCAAGAAAAAGTGGAAAAGAGAGTTGAGAGGAAAGAAAAGAGAGAAAAAAAAGATATTTAACATACCGAAAATTATTCATACAATATGAAATTGTGGTTTACCTGCTGAATATTCTGTTGATTATTGTACGCCCTGGAGTGAAAAAATTAGTGATTCTAGTTCATATCATTATTGTTCTGTACCTAATGTGACTCTTGGGCGAAACGATACCGTTGTACTGGAATAAGGTTTTATAATTTTCCGTGAGAAAATGAAAATGTAACATACTGGTGCAGACTAATCTAGGATTGAGCGAGTCTATAGACAGACGATGGGCTCTTGGGATCTTGAAGAAGAATACAGTTCCTTCCCAAAATGTTCCTGTATCGTGTGTGGCCAAGAAAAAAAGTAGAAAAAAGAACCTTTAAAAAGAGTTGAGAAGAAAAAAAATACAGTTAGGAAGAGAAAAAAGGGATATTCAACATACCGAAGATTATTCATACAGTATAGAAAAAGAGTGACTATATACGTATACCTATCTAGGTGATAAGGAAACATTTTCACACCAACTTGTTTGTTTTAGATGAAATAAAAAAACTGTTTTTGTTAGTTTTATTTACAATACGAACATTCACAAATAATGTGTAACATTTCTACAAAATAATTCATAACAATAATTCCCGATGACTTCACTAAGCTGTCCAGAAACTTCTAAAAAGATTTATTTCGCAAGCAAATCAGAACATACTTTGTATCCTTCAAAGTGAGTTTTCGTAAATGTTTTTGTCTTAAGATTTAAATACGCCACATCACTATAGTCTTGAAATAAATAACACTACACAAAAAAACTGGAATATAATACCAAATGGAAATATTTTAAGAAAAACTCCAAACACGAGTGTATAACCTCTGAGAAAACAGACAAACAATGTAAGTATGTCTGGTTTGAATTTTCGCCACTCTGGCATCTAATTTTCAATTCTCAATACACTAGCAATATAAAATTATCACACGTTGCATTTAGATTAATTTTAACCAGGCCCGGAGGCGGATATCTTAGAGTTTCTACTTTCATCAGTAATATTGAAATTTTTCTTGTATTTTGCGAATTATTTGGTATATTAACCTATTCAGATTGAAAAAATGAATGAAAGAAAAGAAATTGAAAATTAACATATTCATTATGTTCATGATTCTCTATACACAAAATTGAGGAATTAGTCACGAAATTCTTGAAATATTCCAGGCTCTAATGCCTGATTCAATTTTTTGTTGTTGCTTCCTGAGAATTGTTGATGATGGTTTATAATCGATTTGTCTCGGTCTATATTTTTTTATTGCATTCTTTATTCAGCTTTTCATTCCTGCTCAATTTAAATCGTTTTGGTGATAATAGTCGACAAAGTTGCATTTTCATTGTGTTGGTACCGACATATAATTGTCATAGGAAACAATTTTTTTTTTGAATTATAAAATTCAAGAAGTGGTCTGAGTTTTCCAATGATTTGTGTTTATTGATTTTACAGTTTTATATATAATGATGTTTATGTGATGTGAGGTGTACAAAAGACAATTGGGAAATTATGTTAAGCGATAATATTTCATGAGTAAGCTACCAGTACCACAAACGACTCGTCGAGTGTATTGATATTCTTGTAAGTGTATTGTTATCCTTGTAAGATGATACTTTCTAACAAGTTCTTCTTTAGCCTGGGTGATTTGTTACTAATCTAGTCTATGTTACTTGATTAGAGTTGACGAATATTTTACGACTTCGAGTGCATCTTCTTATGTATATTTACTGAAGTACCTATAAATAGTACTAACAAAAATAACGTTGAACTGATCCTTAATCTTCTCCAATTGCTTCAGCAGGACTTCTTGAAGAAATAGCATATAATGCGATAAAAATAGTCTTGAGAAAAAAAAATCGTTAGCTCTACTATGACATATCCTATATTCCTGGAAGTGCGCTCTGAATAGGAAACGCTTGTAATTATTTAAATTTGAGGACTCTAATACATTTTGTAGTTACTTAACGAACTTGAGTGAAGTGTTCCTGTATATAACCTTTCTGCGATATAAAGTACAAACTTTTCCGGAACTAATTATGGCTCACGTGAGTTGATTGAAATAATTTGCATAGTTGCCTTCAAGCGGCAATGTATAAAATCAGCCCTTGCGTCAGAGGAGTTGAGATAGTTCATTAGTTATGGTTGAATGTGGCAACTTAATGTGTCTTACAGTAATTGTATCCTGGAGTAATATGTGGTAGCTGTGATATTATGTGGTCCATATTATTTTCCTCGCCCAGACTACGTAGTATATATTAAATCTACTGAACAAAACTTACCAGGTGCAACATATAAGGCCCCCACAGACGATGAGATCGGTATTGCTACATGTTGCATGATACGTAGCATCGATACAAATTACATCGTGTGTATGGTTGTATCAGTATCATGGTATCAGAATCACTCTGTATCTCAATCGATGTCGTGAAACGGCGATACCAGGTGCGTGCGACTGATGTTTCACGATTCCATCTCAGCGTGTGTGGAGACGATGATATTTGAAACAAATCTCATATATTGGTATAGCGATTTGTATCGCGACATGTAGCAATACCGATCTCGTCATCTGTGGGGGCCTATACTGTCCTCTACGATATAAGAACCAAACTATAAATACTTTCTTCAGCAAGAAAGATTCATGATACGAGGGACTCCAATACAAAACATACAGACTGGAGTTTGAGATTAGCAAATGGTGAAAAATTAAGTCGTGCAATGAAATATATGGGATGTTATCATCACTCACCAGGAAAATCTACATACTGCAAAGCATTATATTATTTCGTTAGTGTGGAAGATACCTTTTTCGACCTAGACTACAACCATTCTGCAGTTATTTCAACTCACGAAGGAGTTATCAAGAAAGCAGCCAGACCCACTTCATTCAATGAAAATGCAGATTGTCAGGACTTCAGAGTTTATTTGCAGAATAGTATTGATTTGAACATCAAGCTGAAAACAAAACAACAAATGGAAAATTTATTTTGAAAAATGTATCACAACCATTCTGCGAGCAGCCTTAAATTACACCAGAGAAATCGCCCACAAATCAGACAGCTGGTGAGAGAAAAGAACAGCCTGAAGAAGATGCTAAAACTCACGAATCGTCTGACAAAGTATTTTGACCAATAGTTTCCTGGTTATATTTCGTGCGATGTTTATTAGTTACAATTACGCTTTCGACCTATGTCTTTATTAGTGCTTGCTCGTCAGGTTAAAACAAGAGGAATCCATAAAGTATAGTCATTCAGAATATTGAAGAATAACATATATATATGTATATATATATATATATATATATATATTATATATATATATATATATATATATATATATATATATATATATATATATATATATATATATATATATATATATATATATATATATATATATATATATATAACAATCAGTGTAAAATGGAAATGAATTTAAGATAAAACACCATTTTTATCAAACTGCAGTTTCAACTCTGACATCTGGAAGGTGACGGATATTTGTCCAATCATATAAGCTAACACCGACTCTCCCAGTTATATTTGAGAAATAACTTATCGAAAGATTGCAACTAATTATCGGAAAAACAAAACCATTCCGGATGTTCCAGAAGAAATCATTCCACGAATGACCAGTCACATCGTATCACAGACATCATTGAACATGCTTTGGAGAAAAAAAAAATATTCACACTTTTCCAGGATGTCGCTTAAGTTTTTAATAAAGTTCGGCATAATTGTTCAATAAGCTGCATATATATATATATATATATATATATATATATATATATATATATAAAATATAAATATATATATAGTTGTTAATTTCTTGAATCCTCTTCATATATTTACTTTTTGTTTTTTATTTGGGTTTTGGATTCTTATAATGAAGGTCTATGCGATTGTGTGAGACCTTCGTCCCTGGTTAGAGACATTTTCAATTTTTTATTATTCATATTTTCTTCCTTGACAAATTTGAAAATATTATTTATTAAAATGAGATGTTAAATTTTTAATAAGTAATATTTCAAAATCTGTCAAGAAAGAAAATATGATTAATAAACAATTTAAAATGTCTCTAACCAGGGACGAAACGTCTTACACAATCGCATAGACCTGTCTCATAAGAATCCAAAATCCAAATAAAAAACAAAAAGTAAATTTTATATATATATATATATATATATATATATATATATATAAAAATATATATCTCAGAGAGAAACTCATAATTGAGCCGAAAGATGAGTATTCCGAACTCAAAGACATGCGACATCCCGATAACGAAAGAAATCAAAATAACCAGCTTCGCAGAAGACACTACACTGTTAGCAAAATGGCGAGTCAAGTTGAATCAATCAATTCACATCAATTTTAGCAACAAAAAATTTACGGTTCCTTTAACGCCAAGTATAAATAAGATATTTGTGCCAAAACGCTGAGATGGAAACAACACATCGATAAAAAAGAGGGGAACTTGGTCTAAAACACAAGCAATTAATTATATTGTTCTTGAGAATTATTGGGGAGAGGTCAGAACAACTGAATCCACCATTGATCTATTGCCGACGATTCCATATTTATAAAGTAATCTTCAGGACAATGAACATATTACTTTATAAAATTCGAAACGTAGGTAATAGATCACTAGATGTTTCAGTTGTGTTGACCTTCATCCCAACCAACTCTCAAGTTACTATAATCAGTGAGTTCACAAAACATGAAATGAATATTATTAATTTATGGTTGGTAATATAGTAATCAGAAAAGATCCTGATCTACAACCAAGTCCTGAGACCGGTATGGGTATATGGCATTCAACTCTGGGGGTGTGCCAATGATTTGAACATACATTATCCAAACCTTCCAAAATAAAGTTATAAGCAATATGGTCAATGGAACGCCAGGAAGGATATTCATGACGGCCTAAAAATCCCGACAGAGGCAGACGAAATCAAGAAAATGACCGTCAAACATGAGGACAGACCCCATCGTAAGGGGATGTTAGGTCCTCTATATTGGAGTTAATATGTCGAAACTCCGTGAAATTTGATTGATAAAGTAGTTTAACACATCACATGCGCGATTAGAGTGAAATTTCAAGGTCGAATTTGAGTGCAACGTTTTCATGTAACGTTTCAAACGAAACGCTTCTGTGCAAAGTTTTCAGGTAGGAGTGAAAGGGGAGGGAAAGTTTGTATGGATGTACCGTTAGTACCGAAGTTAGAGTCATGGAAATTGGCATTTGAGCTCTTCTTTTCAAATGAAGAAATATGTATTTCATTATAGAAAATTGAACCCTGAAGGGGTAATATGGGAATTGGAAGTACCATTAGTTTTCAAGTTAGGGTCATAAAATTGGTAATTGAGGTCTTTGTTACAAATAAAGAAATACGTGTTTTTTGGGTGAAATGGAAGGGAGGGAAGGGTGGAAGTTTGTATGGGCGTTCTCTTAGTTTTGAAGTTAGAGTCATGAAAATTTGTATTTTGAAAATTCAACCCTAAAGGTTGAAAATTCAACCCTAAAGGAGGATTGAACGTTTATTTTTAAGTTGGGGTCATAGAAATTTGTGTTTTGGCTCTGCGACAAATGAAGAAATCGTGTTCAACTTTTTTTTGAAAACGTCATTCCCAAAGGGGTGAGAAGAGGTTTAAACATTTTTTATGGAAAATCTTATTCCATGGTCATATTTGCTTAAAACTTGGTACACATACTTCTTGGTGCAAATAATGAAATGTAAAATACATAACGTTCTAATATCATCGCCTAAGGGGTGCACTGGGGTGGTGAATTTATATGGAGAAAAGTATTCCATTGGCGGATCAACCTGGAACTAGGTATAAATATTCCTTGAAACGAATAACTGGATATGGCAATACAGAAAATGTCGTTCACAAAGAGATACTAGCGTAACTAACACTTAAGTTTTCGGTGAGCTTTTATAGTTTCAGAATTTTTCAGATACCGTCTTGTATGTTTCATTTGTGTTTTGTAATGTTAACGAGGTGCCATATTTATCAGAATTCAAGCAATTTTCTTGCATCGAAGAAAAAATATAAATGTATGACTTCTTTGGAATCCATGCGGGCAGGGCTGCTGGCATAAGATAATATAATATACATTAAAATACCTCTCACGATATATTCAACAATCGAGGTTTAGATCGCCAAAGAAGTTTCACTTCTGTCAGGTGTACTGAGTTGAACGCGCTATTTTTTTAGAATACGAGTAAAACAGGGTACGGTGTGGAATAAAATCAATAAAGTTGAAAGATTTGTGAATAATATTTTAAATTGAAGAAAAATCTATGGTCAATAATATATAATTATACTTCTACCCTGAAGACTTGCGTCGTCCCATTATTAAAGCACAGATTGGTTGGAACACTTTATTTTATTATTTATCATGAACTGATGGTTTTCATGACTTAACACATCAGCCAAAGTCATAGTTCCAAGTGACGTAAGCGCCCCCTGTCTCGAGACTTGAACGGCGGAACAAATAGCTTTAAAAACGATAACAATTTCGTGCTGGTACCTCCCGGATTATACCATTCAGAGTTATGTTAATTTCTGTTTGATAACTTCTCAATCAATTCATAAAGGAAATATCCCTCTACAAATGTGATTTTTAACTCATTATTGCGATAATCTTACAATCGCACATATTGAATCAAATAAGAGTTCAATAAAACACGCTTATATAGCAATAAGGACTAAGAAGTTGAGAATAATAAGAATAGGTACATTCATTGACCAATAAATTTTTTCTAAACTGTTATTTTATTTTCAACTTTTTAGTCCATATTTCAACAAAAGACTCAACAAGATTACGGGAGAAAAACTCTTCGATTGTTTCGTCCACATGAGATGAAAGTTATTACTAAATTTTGGCAAATGTGTTGAGAACAACATTCGGCATATCTTTGAAATATAAATGATTTTTTTCCTGACGATCCTGAGAATACCAGGTCGAAGCTATGAATTATTGTACTGTCATCGGTTCTTGATGAGTGTGCAAAATTTAAAATAATTCCGGCGTCTGGAAGTGGGTGAAAACTAATTTTAAAGATTCCGTTACCTATATTCATACATACATTTAAACAGGTAAATCTAATTAAGCGTGTATAAAAAACATATCAAGAATTAATTATTTCCTAGTTAGACACGCTATAATTGTATATTTGCTATGTAGCCGGTGAAAGAATTGCCACTATAACCAGCAGCAATTTTATTACCGCTTTCTACCAATTATAAACTTTCGTGCAAAATGCATTGTACTCAGCTTGTATAACTATTATATTTCCATTTTGGAAAAGGATCAGAATAAGTACACCTTCTACACGGTTTCTAGGAAATGAATTATAGGCCAGCAAATGGGTAAAAACTCAAATTGAAAGTTGCAAATTCCAATATTTGTTTTCCATCCATCGAGTTCGATATCAAATTTGCAGAAATGTTAATATTACTTTGATGGCGAAAAATGCCAAAAAATTGGTTATTGAAAATTGTTTATCTGCTGACGTCATGGACTGCGGCATAATTATTAGAACTTATAAGTTACGGATGTCATCATTAGCAATCAAAATCCAGATATGTTACAATTTCGCCAAATATTTTTGAGCTAATTGAAAATCGAAGAGAGTTGCAAATTTGCAAGCATTTATTGATATTTTGGTCGCAAATTAAGATCAATCAATTATGATCCACAACAAACAATCACTTTGCCAGGATCACATGTGGCTGCAAATGAAGCTTCGAATTCTAAATAATGGAATAGAAGTTATATAATATTTGCAGCTATGTTAAATTTTTAATCGTCAAATAATCCCTTTATTTAATTTTTAGCAATTTAAACAACATTTTACCTTGAAATTTTAAGAATGTTATATTTTATGTTGATTTTTTCGATTTTATTAGATCTCCAATGATTGGCCTATGAGATGACATTCACTCAGTATATGTTTTTGGATCTTCTTTCACTATCACTGTCAAGTCCAACGGAAGTATGCAGTGAATACCAAATTGACGCCTGCGGTTTTTCTCAAAAAAGTGACCGAGAAGTGGTTGAAATTGGGAAAAAAACGATATCAGAGAGTGAGTGTCTGGGACGCTTATTACGGGCGGCGTCATCTATAGCACAATCAGTGGCTTCCCTTATGAGAGGGTTTTCATGGAATTTCATATAACCGAAAAACTCAATATATCCAAACGTTTCGCACGTACCAAGGAGCGTTCATTATTGTACTTCAGTACTTTACCGAGATGTGACGATGTCCACAACGGACATGTTTTTCGCGAATTTAATATCAGCAAACGCGATAAAAGGCGGCGGAAATATCGACTAAGGATTTGTACAGAAAACACACAGCGTAGCGCGCGTCAAATTTTGTACGGGGAGCAAGGCGAGTCGATGATTCATATCGATTGGAAGGCTTTCCACCAGTACTAGCGTGAGGTCTTTGATTCTCCTAGTCAAGAATATGTGACACATAATTCTCAATTTTTGGAACTGGCTCGGAGTAAGGTTAATCGGGAATAAGGTGGGTGATGTCAGGGTCTCGCTGGCCAAAGAATTGGAACGTCTTACCAAAGCACCTCTCAAGCCACAACAACGGCTCCATATACTACGGACGTATCTATTGCCCAGAAGTACACAATCGTGAGTGCTGACAGGGGTACTTCCGCATACCTTCATAGGTTAAACGTTACGGTTCGAGTGGCAGTGTGGTGCCGGCTCTGCCTTCCGAAGAATGTGATGGTGGGGTATTTCCATTACCTCAAGAAATCGGGCGGTCTTGGCATTCCGCGGCTAGTCGCGATCATTTCCCAATGTATGTCGACTCATTGTACTCAAATAGTCGACCGTACCTCATGTTCAGCTTGAGCGAGCTGGGAACATGTCAAGATTGAAATCGCCTGGTGTCGGATGTGGCTGCACCAGAGAGAACAACTTATGTGTAGGAACACGCATCAATCGACGGTGCAGGTCTATGGGTAGTCGATTCTCGAAGAATTGTATTCAGTTCAAAAACCCTTACATGACTATAACTGGGTAGAACATGAGGTGCTCCCGCGGGCTTAGTGGGGACTATTGCATAGTGCAGGTAGTGGCGAGCTCTCTAGTGAAAAGAGGGTGCACTGTGCAGTACGAATGCAGTACGATGTCCGAATGGCGTCTTCCAAATTCCTAAACAGAGCACATTTACTTCCTCACTAGTGCACTAAGTGACACGGTCAAACCCCTTGGTTTCCTTCGACGATTATACCATGGATCATATATGGTGGGTCTGCGTAGCCACGCTTCGCATTATGCTGGATTTAGTTGCACGTGTGACGACGTGGTAGTTTTTCTCCTTCCTGAGTGGTGCCATCCTAACTATTTCGGTGCATTTGCAGTATAGTAGGTTAAGACGATGGGCACCTCGTTACTTCTGTCTAAATGATCAAAGGAGGACAACTCCGAATACATGTCTATGAACGGCCCGTTAGGAGATTTTCACCACCGTTCTGATAGATCTCATGCTCATGTTTTTAGGTATTTTAGATATGCAACTATGGATAGCAGAATTATTTGAATTATATTATGGAATTCAATAACCAAAATTATTGTTTAGTGTCACTTGTCAATTTCTCATATAATCCCGATGTTCATTTTCAAGCACTTCTAGTCTAATCTTAATGTCACACCAATATAATATTTGCAATACGAACGAAGTATGTTGTATACGTAAGTAGGAGATTTAAGCCGGTTCTGGGTCTCCCCCCACCACTATGACGTCACGTGTGACCTTGAATGGTTGCAGGTGTGCAGTGTGTGTGTGTTTGACCTTGAGATTTGACTTTAAGATTTGTCATTGAGTTTTGATATTGGGTTTGGTCGACTTTGAGATTCGACTTCAGTTTTGACCTTGAATATGACCTTGAGATTCATAACATTAGGTTTTGACTTTGAGATTTGACCTTGAGTTTTGATGTTGGATTTGTTTCGGCAACCAAAAGATTTGATCTCGATGTTTGTTTGACCTTGACTAATGTTGTAGTGTAGGCATACATATTCTGTGTAGTCATGACCTTCATGAATCCTTGCTTCCTCCAAGCGAGGCGGGCGTTCGTCCTGTAGAGAGCTAAGAATGAACTGCGATTATTGATGAGTGCGCTGAATGTCAAGAGAATCCCTCAAATCCATACAGATTGCGCATCGCATCGGACTTGTTGTAGGGTGGGGATATTTCATTGAAATATTCCAGGAGAAGAGTATTTTGAATCAGTGTCTCCTCCAGTGATCTATTGAAAACAAGTTGCTGAAATGTATTCGTGTGATTGTGGTAAAGATTTCACTCGTAGT
Source organism: Gonioctena quinquepunctata (assembly GCA_018342105.1). Lineage (NCBI taxonomy): Eukaryota > Metazoa > Arthropoda > Insecta > Coleoptera > Chrysomelidae > Gonioctena > Gonioctena quinquepunctata. The sequence goes on along the minus strand of JAFIRS010003611.1, from coordinate 1,299 downwards.
GATAATCTACGTCGGCATCAACGGGAAACTTGCCAGGGAGGTCCTTCAGTGAAACGAGTTAAATTCAACAATGGCGATGACTCACCACCTGCACCACTCTATACATGTAATTGTTGTAATGTGATAATCCCATATTGTCAAGTCAACTCTCACAATAGAACACTCGCACATAGGACGAATTCATGTGTTCACTTGGGTGGTGGTGTACACCTCATTAAAAATGCATTCAAATGTCGCATTTCTAGCTACAGAGTATCTAGTGAGAATATGTATACTGAGTACACACCTTTTTCAATGATATCAAGCATAAAGTACTCGAGCTATTGGAAAAAACATCAAATTGCACAACTCCATCAAGGTCAACATGGAAGTGTTTGGAAGTTATATCATTCAAACCCAGGAATTGACAGACATCAAATCGTTCAATTCTCCCAATCGTATAGCAGATCGATCAACTGATTTGAATGGATTATTCGATGCATTTCGTGACATTATAATTGCCCAAAGTACGGAGTTTGAGGAGCGTGATTCAGGTTTGTAGTTATAATTGTTGCAAATGATGAAAGGTTTAATGAAAGTAATTTTTTCAGGATGGAGTTGCGAGAAAATTATGTTCCTTGAGGTGAACATAAACAAATACAGTCCACTTGGCGGATCATCATACATGAAACTTCCCGAATTCATTGAGAGAAGAAAAGGTGTTGTCAACATAAAAAATGAAGACCAATGCTGCTTTGCATGGGCCGTGACATCTGCATTGTTTCCCACAAATAATAAAGTGTCGGAGGTGTCATCCTATCCACATTATGAGACTGTCTTGAATGTAACAGGTATGGATTTTCCAGTAAAATTACGTGATATAAAAATGTTTGAGTATTTGAATGATATTTCAGTCAATGTTTATGGTTTGGAATCTAAGATTGAGAATAAGAGAGTCAAATATGAGGTGATTGGGCCCTTGCGATACTCTCAGAGAAAACTCAGAAGACATGTCAATTTATTGCTTATCACAGATGAGGTGGGAAATAGTCATTATTGTTGGATAAAAGATCTTTCAAGATTGGTGTCAAGTCAAATTTCAGCTCATGAACACAAAAAATATTTCTGTGATGGATGTTTATTGTACTTTTCGAATGAGCGATTACTATTGCGTCACCAGATGCATGATTGTAATCATGTATGTACAACAGTGCCGCAAACTGATTTCAGAATAAATAAATTTGGGAAAATGTTCCGGTTAATTTTGGATACTATGACCACCGAACCGAATCTAGAACTCGCGTACACGAATAGATCTTC